>JAUCBJ010009160.1:0-14746 GCA_032718475.1 Nemertoderma westbladi
CTGAATGTTTTTAAAAGATATTTCTTCCCACCAAGAAAAACAGTCAGTTACCATGTAAAAATAACTGGGATATTAGGAAAACTAAAGGCCCTGATTGTTCCACCGCCAATTCTCCGAACTGCGACTCCAACTTATCATATTTCTCGCGGACACTTAAAGTTAACTCACATTCGGATAACACATGCAGTTCGTCTTGCACGTCGTTACTTCTGCAACTGCCAACTCGACTCTCCCATGGCAACCTTTTCCACCTATCCTTCTTAACTCGCAGGTTATGACCTTAAAAAACCTTAAAAAACAAAGTTATGTTCACTTCTCGTTTAAAAAAACTATATTTGGAATCACTTCTATAATGTCCTCCCTAAAGCTGTTACCTGTCACATCCCCAAAAATATCCGATGGCCAAAACTTCATAGGTTTCACCTCCATACTCAGCTTTTATTATAGTAGGCTATTAATATGAAAACTACAGTTTTAAACTTCTTGCTATCCTATCCACAGTACCTACGCTCCTTTTAGGAATCTACTATCCCACTATATAGATACTGTATCTAGCCAGATTCCTGCACATTTCTGTCATATCCAACTGTATATAAGTTTTATTTAAAATTTGATACTGCCGAGATTTCCCCCACCCCCCCCCCCCCCCCCCCCCTCCTCTTTTTTCGCTTATTTATATCAATGTAACCCAATAGCTTAAGTTTAAACGCCCGGTTGCTAGCTATACTAGCACTGCTACAGCTAAGCAACCGGGTGGTCTCATTATTCACCCTACCATTATTCTTTCCAATTACACTGTATCTTCTGTTTATTGGTGTTGGGGTGCTACATATAAAGCTATTCATATTATTGATTGGTAATAACAATGGACCGGGCCATCCCGGATTGATTGATTGATTGATATGGGAGGACAACCTAAACCGAGTTAATTCAGCGAATTATCCGGGACCGAATTGTCCGGGACCGAATTATCCTAGGACCGAATTGTCCTAGGACCGAATTGTCCGGGACCAAATTGTCCGGTTCCTGATAGCAACTTTTTAGTGCTTTTGGTGATTGGTGAATGTTCTAGAACATTAGTAGAGATATTTTTTATGGTAGCTAGTGTTAGCTGGTAGCTGTTCTTACCCAAGGTCGTGTCTGTCCTTACCCAAGGTCGTGTCTGTCCTTACCCAAGGTCGTGTCTGTCCTTACCCAAGGTCGTGTCTGTCCTTACCCAAGGTCGTGTATGTCCTTACCCAAGGTCGTGTCTGTCCTCACCCAAGGTCGTGTCTGTCCTTACCCAAGGTCGTGTCTGTCCTTACCCAAGGTCGTGTCTGTCCTTACCCAAGGTCGTGTCTGTCCTTACCCAAGGTCGTGTCTGTCCTCACCCAAGGTCGTGTCTGTCCTTACCCAAGGTCGTGTCTGTCCTTACCCAAGGTCGTGTCTGTCCTTACCCAAGGTCGTGTCTGTCCTTACCCAAGGTCGTGTCTGTCCTTACCCAAGGTCGTGTCTGTCCTCACCCAAGGTCGTGTCTGTCCTTACCCAAGGTCGTGTCTGTCCTTACCCAAGGTCGTGTCTATCCTTACCCAAGGTCGTGTCTGTCCTCACCCAAGGTCGTGTCTGTCCTCACCCAAGGTCGTGTCTGTCCTTACCCAAGGTCGTGTCTATCCTTACCCAAGGTCGTGTCTGTCCTCACCCAAGGTCGTGTCTGTCCTTACCCAAGGTCGTGTCTGTCCTTACCCAAGGTCGTGTCTGTCCTTACCCAAGGTCGTGTCTGTCCTTACCCAAGGTCGTGTCTGTCCTTACCCAAGGTCGTGTCTGTCCTTACCCAAGGTCGTGTCTGTCCTTACCCAAGGTCGTGTCTGTCCTTACCCAAGGTCGTGTCTGTCCTTACCCAAGGTCGTGTCTGTCCTCACCCAAGGTCGTGTCTGTCCTTACCCAAGGTCGTGTCTGTCCTTACCCAAGGTCGTGTCTGTCCTTACCCAAGGTCGTGTCTGTCCTTACCCAAGGTCGTGTCTGTCCTTACCCAAGGTCGTGTCTGTCCTTACCCAAGGTCGTGTCTGTCCTTACCCAAGGTCGTGTCTGTCCTTACCCAAGGTCGTGTCTGTCCTTACCCAAGGTCGTGTCTGTCCTTACCCAAGGTCGTGTCTGTCCTTACCCAAGGTCGTGTCTGTCCTTACCCAAGATCGTGTCTGTCCTTACCCAAGATCGTGTCTGTCCTTACCCAAGGTCGTGTCTGTCCTTACCCAAGGTCGTGTCTGTCCTTACCCAAGGTCGTGTCTGTCCTTACCCAAGGTCGTGTCTGTCCTTACCCAAGGTCGTGTCTGTCCTTACCCAAGGTCGTGTCTGTCCTTACCCAAGGTCGTGTCTGTCCTTACCCAAGGTCGTGTCTGTCCTTACCCAAGGTCGTGTCTGTCCTTACCCAAGGTCGTGTCTGTCCTTACCCAAGGTCGTGTCTGTCCTTACCCAAGGTCGTGTCTGTCCTTACCCAAGGTCGTGTCTATCCTTACCCAAGGTCGTGTCTGTCCTTACCCAAGGTCGTGTCTGTCCTCACCCAAGGTCGTGTCTGTCCTTACCCAAGGTCGTGTCTATCCTTACCCAAGGTCGTGTCTGTCCTTACCCAAGGTCGTGTCTGTCCTTACCCAAGGTCGTGTCTGTCCTTACCCAAGGTCGTGTCTGTCCTTACCCAAGGTCGTGTCTGTCCTTACCCAAGGTCGTGTCTGTCCTTACCCAAGGTCGTGTCTGTCCTCACCCAAGGTCGTGTCTATCCTTACCCAAGGTCGTGTCTATCCTTACCCAAGGTCGTGTCTATCCTTACCCAAGGTCGTGTCTATCCTTACCCAAGGTCGTGCCTGTCCTTACCCAAGGTCGTGTCTATCCTTACCCAAGGTCGTGTCTGTCCTTACCCAAGGTCGTGTCTGTCCTTACCCAAGGTCGTGTCTGTCCTTACCCAAGGTCGTGTCTGTCCTTACCCAAGGTCGTGTCTGTCCTTACCCAAGATCGTGTCTGTCCTTACCCAAGATCGTGTCTGTCCTTACCCAAGGTCGTGTCTGTCCTTACCCAAGGTCGTGTCTGTCCTTACCCAAGGTCGTGTCTGTCCTTACCCAAGGTCGTGTCTGTCCTTACCCAAGGTCGTGTCTGTCCTTACCCAAGGTCGTGTCTGTCCTTACCCAAGGTCGTGTCTGTACTTACCCAAGGTCGTGTCTGTCCTTACCCAAGGTCGTGTCTGTCCTTACCCAAGGTCGTGTCTGTCCTTACCCAAGGTCGTGTCTGTCCTTACCCAAGGTCGTGTCTGTCCTTACCCAAGGTCGTGTCTGTCCTTACCCAAGGTCGTGTCTGTCCTTACCCAAGGTCGTGTCTGTCCTTACCCAAGGTCGTGTCTGTCCTTACCCAAGGTCGTGTCTATCCTTACCCAAGGTCGTGTCTATCCTTACCCAAGGTCGTGTCTGTCCTTACCCAAGGTCGTGTCTATCCTTACCCAAGGTCGTGTCTATCCTTACCCAAGGTCGTGTCTATCCTTACCCAAGGTCGTGTCTATCCTTACCCAAGGTCGTGTCTGTCCTTACCCAAGGTCGTGTCTGTCCTTACCCAAGGTCGTGTCTGTCCTTACCCAAGGTCGTGTCTGTCCTTACCCAAGGTCGTGTCTGTCCTCACCTAAGGTCGTGTCTGTCCTTACCCAAGGTCGTGTCTATCCTTACCCAAGGTCGTGTCTGTCCTTACCCAAGGTCGTGTCTGTCCTTACCCAAGGTCGTGTCTGTCCTTACCCAAGGTCGTGTCTGTCCTTACCCAAGGTCGTGTCTGTCCTTACCCAAGGTCGTGTCTGTCCTTACCCAAGGTCGTGTCTGTCCTTACCCAAGGTCGTGTCTGTCCTTACCCAAGGTCGTGTCTGTCCTTACCCAAGGTCGTGTCTGTCCTTACCCAAGGTCGTGTCTGTCCTTACCCAAGGTCGTGTCTGTCCTTACCCAAGGTCGTGTCTGTCCTTACCCAAGGTCGTGTCTGTCCTTACAAAAGGTCGTGTCTGTCCTTACACAAGGTCGTGTCTGTCCTTACCCAAGGTCGTGTCTGTCCTTACCCAAGGTCGTGTCTGTCCTTACCCAAGGTCGTGTCTATCCTTACCCAAGGTCGTGTCTGTCCTTACCCAAGTTCGTGTCTATCCTTACCCAAGGTCGTGTATGTCCTTACCCAAGGTCGTGTCTGTCCTTACCCAAGGTCGTGTCTATCCTTACCCAAGGTCGTGTCTATCCATACCCAAGGTCGTGTCTATCCTTACCCAAGGTCGTGTCTGTCCTTACCCAAGGTCGTGTCTGTCCTTACCCAATGTCGTGTATGTCCTTACCCAAGGTCGTGTCTGTCCTTACCCAAGGTCGTGTCTATCCTTACCCAAGGTCGTGTCTATCCTTACCCAAGGTCGTGTCTATCCTTACCCAAGGTCGTGTCTGTCCTTACCGAAGGTCGTGTCTGTCCTTACCCAAGGTCGTGTCTGTCCTTACCCAAGGTCGTGTCTGTCCTTACCCAAGGTCGTGTCTGTCCTTACCCAAGGTCGTGTCTGTCCTTACCCAAGGTCGTGTCTATCCTCACCTAAGGTTGTGTCTGTCCTTACCCAAGGTCGTGTATGTCCTTACCCAAGGTCGTGTATGTCCTCACCCAAGGTCGTGTCTGTCCTTACCCAAGGTCGTGTCTGTCCTTACCCAAGGTCGTGTCTGTCCTTACCCAAGGTCGTGTCTGTCCTTACCCAAGGTCGTGTCTGTCCTTACCCAAGGTCGTGTCTGTCCTTACCCAAGGTCGTGTCTGTCCTTACCCAAGGTCGTGTCTGTCCTTACCCAAGGTCGTGTCTGTCCTTACCCAAGGTCGTGTCTGTCCTTACCCAAGGTCGTGTCTGTCCTTACCCAAGGTCGTGTCTGTCCTTACCCAAGGTCGTGTCTATCCTTACCCAAGGTCGTGTCTATCCTTACCCAAGGTCGTGTCTATCCTTACCCAAGGTCGTGTCTATCCTTACCCAAGGTCGTGTCTGTCCTTACCCAAGGTCGTGTCTATCCTTACCCAAGGTCGTGTCTGTCCTTACCCAAGGTCGTGTCTGTCCTTACCCAAGGTCGTGTCTGTCCTTACCCAAGGTCGTGTCTGTCCTTACCCAAGGTCGTGTCTGTCCTTACCCAAGATCGTGTCTGTCCTTACCCAAGATCGTGTCTGTCCTTACCCAAGGTCGTGTCTGTCCTTACCCAAGGTCGTGTCTGTCCTTACCCAAGGTCGTGTCTGTCCTTACCCAAGGTCGTGTCTGTCCTTACCCAAGGTCGTGTCTGTCCTTACCCAAGGTCGTGTCTGTCCTTACCCAAGGTCGTGTCTGTACTTACCCAAGGTCGTGTCTGTCCTTACCCAAGGTCGTGTCTGTCCTTACCCAAGGTCGTGTCTGTCCTTACCCAAGGTCGTGTCTGTCCTTACCCAAGGTCGTGTCTGTCCTTACCCAAGGTCGTGTCTGTCCTTACCCAAGGTCGTGTCTGTCCTTACCCAAGGTCGTGTCTGTCCTTACCCAAGGTCGTGTCTGTCCTTACCCAAGGTCGTGTCTATCCTTACCCAAGGTCGTGTCTATCCTTACCCAAGGTCGTGTCTGTCCTTACCCAATGTCGTGTCTATCCTTACCCAAGGTCGTGTCTATCCTTACCCAAGGTCGTGTCTATCCTTACCCAAGGTCGTGTCTATCCTTACCCAAGGTCGTGTCTGTCCTTACCCAAGGTCGTGTCTGTCCTTACCCAAGGTCGTGTCTGTCCTTACCCAAGGTCGTGTCTGTCCTTACCCAAGGTCGTGTCTGTCCTCACCTAAGGTCGTGTCTGTCCTTACCCAAGGTCGTGTCTATCCTTACCCAAGGTCGTGTCTGTCCTTACCCAAGGTCGTGTCTGTCCTTACCCAAGGTCGTGTCTGTCCTTACCCAAGGTCGTGTCTGTCCTTACCCAAGGTCGTGTCTGTCCTTACCCAAGGTCGTGTCTGTCCTTACCCAAGGTCGTGTCTGTCCTTACCCAAGGTCGTGTCTGTCCTTACCCAAGGTCGTGTCTGTCCTTACCCAAGGTCGTGTCTGTCCTTACCCAAGGTCGTGTCTGTCCTTACCCAAGGTCGTGTCTGTCCTTACCCAAGGTCGTGTCTGTCCTTACCCAAGGTCGTGTCTGTCCTTACAAAAGGTCGTGTCTGTCCTTACACAAGGTCGTGTCTGTCCTTACCCAAGGTCGTGTCTGTCCTTACCCAAGGTCGTGTCTGTCCTTACCCAAGGTCGTGTCTATCCTTACCCAAGGTCGTGTCTGTCCTTACCCAAGTTCGTGTCTATCCTTACCCAAGGTCGTGTATGTCCTTACCCAAGGTCGTGTCTGTCCTTACCCAAGGTCGTGTCTATCCTTACCCAAGGTCGTGTCTATCCATACCCAAGGTCGTGTCTATCCTTACCCAAGGTCGTGTCTGTCCTTACCCAAGGTCGTGTCTGTCCTTACCCAATGTCGTGTATGTCCTTACCCAAGGTCGTGTCTGTCCTTACCCAAGGTCGTGTCTATCCTTACCCAAGGTCGTGTCTATCCTTACCCAAGGTCGTGTCTATCCTTACCCAAGGTCGTGTCTGTCCTTACCGAAGGTCGTGTCTGTCCTTACCCAAGGTCGTGTCTGTCCTTACCCAAGGTCGTGTCTGTCCTTACCCAAGGTCGTGTCTGTCCTTACCCAAGGTCGTGTCTGTCCTTACCCAAGGTCGTGTCTATCCTCACCTAAGGTTGTGTCTGTCCTTACCCAAGGTCGTGTATGTCCTTACCCAAGGTCGTGTATGTCCTCACCCAAGGTCGTGTCTGTCCTTACACAAGGTCGTGTCTGTCCTTACCCAAGGTCGTGTCTGTCCTTACCCAAGGTCGTGTCTGTCCTTACCCAAGGTCGTGTCTGTCCTTACCCAAGGTCGTGTCTGTCCTTACCCAAGGTCGTGTCTGTCCTTACCCAAGGTCGTGTCTGTCCTTACCCAAGGTCGTGTCTGTCCTTACCCAAGGTCGTGTCTGTCCTTACCCAAGGTCGTGTCTGTCCTTACCCAAGGTCGTGTCTGTCCTTACCCAAGGTCGTGTCTGTCCTTACCCAAGGTCGTGTCTGTCCTTACCCAAGGTCGTGTCTGTCCTTACCCAAGGTCGTGTCTATCCTTACCCAAGGTCGTGTCTGTCCTTACCCAAGGTCGTGTCTGTCCTTACCCAAGGTCGTGTCTGTCCTTACCCAAGGTCGTGTCTGTCCTTACCCAAGGTCGTGTCTGTCCTTACCCAAGGTCGTGTCTGTCCTTACCCAAGGTCGTGTCTGTCCTTACCCAAGGTCGTGTCTGTCCTTACCCAAGGTCGTGTCTGTCCTTACCCAAGGTCGTGTCTGTCCTTACCCAAGGTCGTGTCTATCCTTACCCAAGGTCGTGTCTGTCCTTACCCAAGGTCGTGTCTGTCCTTACCCAAGGTCGTGTCTGTCCTTACCCAAGGTCGTGTCTATCCTTACCCAAGGTCGTGTCTGTCCTTACCCAAGGTCGTGTCTGTCCTTACCCAAGGTCGTGTCTGTCCTTACCCAAGGTCGTGTCTGTCCTTACCCAAGGTCGTGTCTGTCCTTACCCAAGGTCGTGTCTGTCCTTACCCAAGGTCGTGTCTGTCCTTACCCAAGGTCGTGTCTATCCTTACCCAAGGTCGTGTCTATCCTTACCCAAGGTCGTGTCTATCCTTACCCAAGGTCGTGTCTATCCTTACCCAAGGTCGTGCCTGTCCTTACCCAAGGTCGTGTCTATCCTTACCCAAGGTCGTGTCTGTCCTTACCCAAGGTCGTGTCTGTCCTTACCCAAGGTCGTGTCTGTCCTTACCCAAGGTCGTGTCTGTCCTTACCCAAGGTCGTGTCTGTCCTTACCCAAGATCGTGTCTGTCCTTACCCAAGATCGTGTCTGTCCTTACCCAAGGTCGTGTCTGTCCTTACCCAAGGTCGTGTCTGTCCTTACCCAAGGTCGTGTCTGTCCTTACCCAAGGTCGTGTCTGTCCTTACCCAAGGTCGTGTCTGTCCTTACCCAAGGTCGTGTCTGTCCTTACCCAAGGTCGTGTCTGTCCTTACCCAAGGTCGTGTCTGTCCTTACCCAAGGTCGTGTCTGTCCTTACCCAAGGTCGTGTCTGTCCTTACCCAAGGTCGTGTCTGTCCTTACCCAAGGTCGTGTCTGTCCTTACCCAAGGTCGTGTCTGTCCTTACCCAAGGTCGTGTCTGTCCTTACCCAAGGTCGTGTCTGTCCTTACCCAAGGTCGTGTCTGTCCTTACCCAAGGTCGTGTCTATCCTTACCCAAGGTCGTGTCTATCCTTACCCAAGGTCGTGTCTGTCCTTACCCAAGGTCGTGTCTATCCTTACCCAAGGTCGTGTCTGTCCTTACCCAAGGTCGTGTCTGTCCTTACCCAAGGTCGTGTCTGTCCTTACCCAAGGTCGTGTCTGTCCTTACCCAAGGTCGTGTCTGTCCTTACCCAAGGTCGTGTCTGTCCTTACCCAAGGTCGTGTCTGTCCTTACCCAAGGTCGTGTCTGTCCTCACCCAAGGTCGTGTCTGTCCTTACCCAAGGTCGTGTCTATCCTTACCCAAGGTCGTGTCTGTCCTTACCCAAGGTCGTGTCTGTCCTTACCCAAGGTCGTGTCTGTCCTTACCCAAGGTCGTGCCTGTCCTTACCCAAGGTCGTGTCTGTCCTTACCCAAGGTCGTGTCTGTCCTTACCCAAGGTCGTGTCTATCCTTACCCAAGGTCGTGTCTATCCTTACCCAAGGTCGTGTCTATCCTTACCCAAGGTCGTGTCTATCCTTACCCAAGGTCGTGCCTGTCCTTACCCAAGGTCGTGTCTATCCTTACCCAAGGTCGTGTCTGTCCTTACCCAAGGTCGTGTCTGTCCTTACCCAAGGTCGTGTCTGTCCTTACCCAAGGTCGTGTCTGTCCTTACCCAAGGTCGTGCCTGTCCTTACCCAAGATCGTGTCTGTCCTTACCCAAGATCGTGTCTGTCCTTACCCAAGGTCGTGTCTGTCCTTACCCAAGGTCGTGTCTGTCCTTACCCAAGGTCGTGTCTGTCCTTACCCAAGGTCGTGTCTGTCCTTACCCAAGGTCGTGTCTGTCCTTACCCAAGGTCGTGTCTGTCCTTACCCAAGGTCGTGTCTGTACTTACCCAAGGTCGTGTCTGTCCTTACCCAAGGTCGTGTCTGTCCTTACCCAAGGTCGTGTCTGTCCTTACCCAAGGTCGTGTCTGTCCTTACCCAAGGTCGTGTCTGTCCTTAACCAAGGTCGTGTCTGTCCTTACCCAAGGTCGTGTCTGTCCTTACCCAAGGTCGTGTCTGTCCTTACCCAAGGTCGTGTCTGTCCTTACCCAAGGTCGTGTCTATCCTTACCCAAGGTCGTGTCTATCCTTACCCAAGGTCGTGTCTGTCCTTACCCAAGGTCGTGTCTATCCTTACCCAAGGTCGTGTCTATCCTTACCCAAGGTCGTGTCTATCCTTACCCAAGGTCGTGTCTATCCTTACCCAAGGTCGTGTCTGTCCTTACCCAAGGTCGTGTCTGTCCTTACCCAAGGTCGTGTCTGTCCTTACCCAAGGTCGTGTCTATCCTTACCCAAGGTCGTGTCTATCCTTACCCAAGGTCGTGTCTATCCTTACCCAAGGTCGTGTCTGTCCTTACCCAAGGTCGTGTCTGTCCTTACCCAAGGTCGTGTCTATCCTTACCCAAGGTCGTGTCTATCCTTACCCAAGGTCGTGTCTATCATTACCCAAGGTCGTGTCTGTCCTTACCCAAGGTCGTGTCTGTCCTTACCCAAGGTCGTGTCTGTCCTTACCCAAGGTCGTGCCTGTCCTTACCCAAGGTCGTGTCTGTCCTTACCCAAGGTCGTGTCTGTCCTTACCCAAGGTCGTGTCTATCCTTACCCAAGGTCGTGTCTATCTTTACCCAAGGTCGTGTCTATCCTTACCCAAGGTCGTGTCTATCCTTACCCAAGGTCGTGTCTATCCTTACCCAAGGTCGTGTCTATCCTTACCCAAGGTCGTGTCTATCCTTACCCAAGGTCGTGTCTATCCTTACCCAAGGTCGTGCCTGTCCTTACCCAAGGTCGTGTCTATCCTTACCCAAGGTCGTGTCTGTCCTTACCCAAGGTCGTGTCTGTCCTTACCCAAGGTCGTGTCTGTCCTTACCCAAGGTCGTGTCTGTCCTTACCCAAGGTCGTGCCTGTCCTTACCCAAGATCGTGTCTGTCCTTACCCAAGATCGTGTCTGTCCTTACCCAAGGTCGTGTCTGTCCTTACCCAAGGTCGTGTCTGTCCTTACCCAAGGTCGTGTCTGTCCTTACCCAAGGTCGTGTCTGTCCTTACCCAAGGTCGTGTCTGTCCTTACCCAAGGTCGTGTCTGTCCTTACCCAAGGTCGTGTCTGTACTTACCCAAGGTCGTGTCTGTCCTTACCCAAGGTCGTGTCTGTCCTTACCCAAGGTCGTGTCTGTCCTTACCCAAGGTCGTGTCTGTCCTTACCCAAGGTCGTGTCTGTCCTTACCCAAGGTCGTGTCTGTCCTTACCCAAGGTCGTGTCTGTCCTTACCCAAGGTCGTGTCTGTCCTTACCCAAGGTCGTGTCTGTCCTTACCCAAGGTCGTGTCTATCCTTACCCAAGGTCGTGTCTATCCTTACCCAAGGTCGTGTCTGTCCTTACCCAAGGTCGTGTCTATCCTTACCCAAGGTCGTGTCTATCCTTACCCAAGGTCGTGTCTATCCTTACCCAAGGTCGTGTCTATCCTTACCCAAGGTCGTGTCTGTCCTTACCCAAGGTCGTGTCTGTCCTTACCCAAGGTCGTGTCTGTCCTTACCCAAGGTCGTGTCTATCCTTACCCAAGGTCGTGTCTATCCTTACCCAAGGTCGTGTCTATCCTTACCCAAGGTCGTGTCTGTCCTTACCCAAGGTCGTGTCTGTCCTTACCCAAGGTCGTGTCTATCCTTACCCAAGGTCGTGTCTATCCTTACCCAAGGTCGTGTCTATCATTACCCAAGGTCGTGTCTGTCCTTACCCAAGGTCGTGTCTGTCCTTACCCAAGGTCGTGTCTGTCCTTACCCAAGGTCGTGCCTGTCCTTACCCAAGGTCGTGTCTGTCCTTACCCAAGGTCGTGTCTGTCCTTACCCAAGGTCGTGTCTATCCTTACCCAAGGTCGTGTCTATCTTTACCCAAGGTCGTGTCTATCCTTACCCAAGGTCGTGTCTATCCTTACCCAAGGTCGTGTCTATCCTTACCCAAGGTCGTGTCTGTCCTTACCCAAGGTCGTGTCTGTCCTTACCCAAGGTCGTGTCTGTCCTTACCCAAGGTCGTGCCTGTCCTTACCCAAGGTCGTGTCTATCCTTACCCAAGGTCGTGTCTGTCCTTACCCAAGGTCGTGTCTGTCCTTACCCAAGGTCGTGTCTGTCCTTACCCAAGGTCGTGTCTATCCTTACCCAAGGTCGTGTCTGTCCTTACCCAAGGTCGTGTCTGTCCTTACCCAAGGTCGTGTCTGTCCTTACCCAAGGTCGTGTCTGTCCTTACCCAAGGTCGTGTCTGTCCTTACCCAAGGTCGTGTCTGTCCTTACCCAAGGTCGTGTCTGTCCTTACCCAAGGTCGTGTCTGTCCTTACCCAAGGTCGTGTCTGTCCTTACCCAAGGTCGTGTCTATCCTTACCCAAGGTCGTGTCTGTCCTTACCCAAGGTCGTGTCTGTCCTTACCCAAGGTCGTGTCTGTCCTTACCCAAGGTCGTGTCTGTCCTTACCCAAGGTCGTGCCTGTCCTTACCCAAGATCGTGTCTGTCCTTACCCAAGATCGTGTCTGTCCTTACCCAAGGTCGTGTCTGTCCTTACCCAAGGTCGTGTCTGTCCTTACCCAAGGTCGTGTCTGTCCTTACCCAAGGTCGTGTCTGTCCTTACCCAAGGTCGTGTCTGTCCTTACCCAAGGTCGTGTCTGTCCTTACCCAAGGTCGTGTCTGTACTTACCCAAGGTCGTGTCTGTCCTTACCCAAGGTCGTGTCTGTCCTTACCCAAGGTCGTGTCTGTCCTTACCCAAGGTCGTGTCTGTCCTTACCCAAGGTCGTGTCTGTCCTTAACCAAGGTCGTGTCTGTCCTTACCCAAGGTCGTGTCTGTCCTTACCCAAGGTCGTGTCTGTCCTTACCCAAGGTCGTGTCTGTCCTTACCCAAGGTCGTGTCTATCCTTACCCAAGGTCGTGTCTATCCTTACCCAAGGTCGTGTCTGTCCTTACCCAAGGTCGTGTCTATCCTTACCCAAGGTCGTGTCTATCCTTACCCAAGGTCGTGTCTATCCTTACCCAAGGTCGTGTCTATCCTTACCCAAGGTCGTGTCTGTCCTTACCCAAGGTCGTGTCTGTCCTTACCCAAGGTCGTGTCTGTCCTTACCCAAGGTCGTGTCTATCCTTACCCAAGGTCGTGTCTATCCTTACCCAAGGTCGTGTCTATCCTTACCCAAGGTCGTGTCTGTCCTTACCCAAGGTCGTGTCTGTCCTTACCCAAGGTCGTGTCTATCCTTACCCAAGGTCGTGTCTATCCTTACCCAAGGTCGTGTCTATCATTACCCAAGGTCGTGTCTGTCCTTACCCAAGGTCGTGCCTGTCCTTACCCAAGGTCGTGTCTGTCCTTACCCAAGGTCGTGTCTGTCCTTACCCAAGGTCTTGTCTATCCTTACCCAAGGTCGTGTCTATCTTTACCCAAGGTCGTGTCTATCCTTACCCAAGGTCGTGTCTATCCTTACCCAAGGTCGTGTCTATCCTTACCCAAGGTCGTGTCTATCCTTACCCAAGGTCGTGTCTATCCTTACCCAAGGTCGTGTCTATCCTTACCCAAGGTCGTGCCTGTCCTTACCCAAGGTCGTGTCTATCCTTACCCAAGGTCGTGTCTGTCCTTACCCAAGGTCGTGTCTGTCCTTACCCAAGGTCGTGTCTGTCCTTACCCAAGGTCGTGTCTGTCCTTACCCAAGGTCGTGCCTGTCCTTACCCAAGATCGTGTCTGTCCTTACCCAAGATCGTGTCTGTCCTTACCCAAGGTCGTGTCTGTCCTTACCCAAGGTCGTGTCTGTCCTTACCCAAGGTCGTGTCTGTCCTTACCCAAGGTCGTGTCTGTCCTTACCCAAGGTCGTGTCTGTCCTTACCCAAGGTCGTGTCTGTCCTTACCCAAGGTCGTGTCTGTACTTACCCAAGGTCGTGTCTGTCCTTACCCAAGGTCGTGTCTGTCCTTACCCAAGGTCGTGTCTGTCCTTACCCAAGGTCGTGTCTGTCCTTACCCAAGGTCGTGTCTGTCCTTAACCAAGGTCGTGTCTGTCCTTACCCAAGGTCGTGTCTGTCCTTACCCAAGGTCGTGTCTGTCCTTACCCAAGGTCGTGTCTGTCCTTACCCAAGGTCGTGTCTATCCTTACCCAAGGTCGTGTCTATCCTTACCCAAGGTCGTGTCTATCCTTACCCAAGGTCGTGTCTATCCTTACCCAAGGTCGTGTCTATCCTTACCCAAGGTCGTGCCTGTCCTTACCCAAGGTCGTGTCTATCCTTACCCAAGGTCGTGTCTGTCCTTACCCAAGGTCGTGTCTGTCCTTACCCAAGGTCGTGTCTGTCCTTACCCAAGGTCGTGTCTGTCCTTACCCAAGGTCGTGCCTGTCCTTACCCAAGATCGTGTCTGTCCTTACCCAAGATCGTGTCTGTCCTTACCCAAGGTCGTGTCTGTCCTTACCCAAGGTCGTGTCTGTCCTTACCCAAGGTCGTGTCTGTCCTTACCCAAGGTCGTGTCTGTCCTTACCCAAGGTCGTGTCTGTCCTTACCCAAGGTCGTGTCTGTCCTTACCCAAGGTCGTGTCTGTACTTACCCAAGGTCGTGTCTGTCCTTACCCAAGGTCGTGTCTGTCCTTACCCAAGGTCGTGTCTGTCCTTACCCAAGGTCGTGTCTGTCCTTACCCAAGGTCGTGTCTGTCCTTAACCAAGGTCGTGTCTGTCCTTACCCAAGGTCGTGTCTGTCCTTACCCAAGGTCGTGTCTGTCCTTACCCAAGGTCGTGTCTGTCCTTACCCAAGGTCGTGTCTATCCTTACCCAAGGTCGTGTCTATCCTTACCCAAGGTCGTGTCTGTCCTTACCCAAGGTCGTGTCTATCCTTACCCAAGGTCGTGTCTATCCTTACCCAAGGTCGTGTCTATCCTTACCCAAGGTCGTGTCTATCCTTACCCAAGGTCGTGTCTGTCCTTACCCAAGGTCGTGTCTGTCCTTACCCAAGGTCGTGTCTGTCCTTACCCAAGGTCGTGTCTATCCTTACCCAAGGTCGTGTCTATCCTTACCCAAGGTCGTGTCTATCCTTACCCAAGGTCGTGTCTGTCCTTACCCAAGGTCGTGTCTGTCCTTACCCAAGGTCGTGTCTATCCTTACCCTAGGTCGTGTCTATCCTTACCCAAGGTCGTGTCTATCATTACCCAAGGTCGTGTCTGTCCTTACCCAAGGTCGTGTCTGTCCTTACCCAAGGTCGTGTCTGTCCTTACCCAAGGTCGTGCCTGTCCTTACCCAAGGTCGTGTCTGTCCTTACCCAAGGTCGTGTCTGTCCTTACCCAAGGTCGTGTCTATCCTTACCCAAGGTCGTGTCTATCTTTACCCAAGGTCGTGTCTATCCTTACCCAAGGTCGTGTCTATCCTTACCCAAGGTCGTGTCTATCCTTACCCAAGGTCGTGTCTGTCCTTACCCAAGGTCGTGTCTGTCCTTACCCAAGGTCGTGTCTGTCCTTACCCAAGGTCGTGCCTGTCCTTAC
>JAUCBJ010009160.1:14846-50886 GCA_032718475.1 Nemertoderma westbladi
TCCTTACCCAAGGTCGTGTCTGTCCTTACCCAAGGTCGTGTCTGTCCTTACCCAAGGTCGTGTCTATCCTTACCCAAGGTCGTGTCTGTCCTTACCCAAGGTCGTGTCTGTCCTTACCCAAGGTCGTGTCTGTCCTTACCCAAGGTCGTGTCTGTCCTTACCCAAGGTCGTGCCTGTCCTTACCCAAGATCGTGTCTGTCCTTACCCAAGATCGTGTCTGTCCTTACCCAAGGTCGTGTCTGTCCTTACCCAAGGTCGTGTCTGTCCTTACCCAAGGTCGTGTCTGTCCTTACCCAAGGTCGTGTCTGTCCTTACCCAAGGTCGTGTCTGTCCTTACCCAAGGTCGTGTCTGTCCTTACCCAAGGTCGTGTCTGTACTTACCCAAGGTCGTGTCTGTCCTTACCCAAGGTCGTGTCTGTCCTTACCCAAGGTCGTGTCTGTCCTTACCCAAGGTCGTGTCTGTCCTTACCCAAGGTCGTGTCTGTCCTTAACCAAGGTCGTGTCTGTCCTTACCCAAGGTCGTGTCTGTCCTTACCCAAGGTCGTGTCTGTCCTTACCCAAGGTCGTGTCTGTCCTTACCCAAGGTCGTGTCTATCCTTACCCAAGGTCGTGTCTATCCTTACCCAAGGTCGTGTCTGTCCTTACCCAAGGTCGTGTCTATCCTTACCCAAGGTCGTGTCTATCCTTACCCAAGGTCGTGTCTATCCTTACCCAAGGTCGTGTCTATCCTTACCCAAGGTCGTGTCTGTCCTTACCCAAGGTCGTGTCTGTCCTTACCCAAGGTCGTGTCTGTCCTTACCCAAGGTCGTGTCTATCCTTACCCAAGGTCGTGTCTATCCTTACCCAAGGTCGTGTCTATCCTTACCCAAGGTCGTGTCTGTCCTTACCCAAGGTCGTGTCTGTCCTTACCCAAGGTCGTGTCTATCCTTACCCAAGGTCGTGTCTATCCTTACCCAAGGTCGTGTCTATCATTACCCAAGGTCGTGTCTGTCCTTACCCAAGGTCGTGTCTGTCCTTACCCAAGGTCGTGTCTGTCCTTACCCAAGGTCGTGCCTGTCCTTACCCAAGGTCGTGTCTGTCCTTACCCAAGGTCGTGTCTGTCCTTACCCAAGGTCTTGTCTATCCTTACCCAAGGTCGTGTCTATCTTTACCCAAGGTCGTGTCTATCCTTACCCAAGGTCGTGTCTATCCTTACCCAAGGTCGTGTCTATCCTTACCCAAGGTCGTGTCTATCCTTACCCAAGGTCGTGTCTATCCTTACCCAAGGTCGTGTCTATCCTTACCCAAGGTCGTGCCTGTCCTTACCCAAGGTCGTGTCTATCCTTACCCAAGGTCGTGTCTGTCCTTACCCAAGGTCGTGTCTGTCCTTACCCAAGGTCGTGTCTGTCCTTACCCAAGGTCGTGTCTGTCCTTACCCAAGGTCGTGCCTGTCCTTACCCAAGATCGTGTCTGTCCTTACCCAAGATCGTGTCTGTCCTTACCCAAGGTCGTGTCTGTCCTTACCCAAGGTCGTGTCTGTCCTTACCCAAGGTCGTGTCTGTCCTTACCCAAGGTCGTGTCTGTCCTTACCCAAGGTCGTGTCTGTCCTTACCCAAGGTCGTGTCTGTCCTTACCCAAGGTCGTGTCTGTACTTACCCAAGGTCGTGTCTGTCCTTACCCAAGGTCGTGTCTGTCCTTACCCAAGGTCGTGTCTGTCCTTACCCAAGGTCGTGTCTGTCCTTACCCAAGGTCGTGTCTGTCCTTAACCAAGGTCGTGTCTGTCCTTACCCAAGGTCGTGTCTGTCCTTACCCAAGGTCGTGTCTGTCCTTACCCAAGGTCGTGTCTGTCCTTACCCAAGGTCGTGTCTATCCTTACCCAAGGTCGTGTCTATCCTTACCCAAGGTCGTGTCTATCCTTACCCAAGGTCGTGTCTATCCTTACCCAAGGTCGTGTCTATCCTTACCCAAGGTCGTGTCTATCCTTACCCAAGGTCGTGTCTATCCTTACCCAAGGTCGTGTCTGTCCTTACCCAAGGTCGTGTCTGTCCTTACCCAAGGTCGTGTCTGTCCTTACCCAAGGTCGTGTCTGTCCTTACCCAAGGTCGTGTCTGTCCTTACCCAAGGTCGTGTCTGTCCTTACCCAAGGTCGTGTCTGTCCTTACCCAAGGTCGTGTCTGTCCTTACCCAAGGTCGTGTCTGTCCTTACCCAAGGTCGTGTCTGTCCTTACCCAAGGTCGTGTCTGTCCTTACCCAAGGTCGTGTCTGTCCTTACCCAAGGTCGTGTCTGTCCTTACCCAAGGTCGTGTCTGTCCTTACCCAAGGTCGTGTCTGTCCTTACCCAAGGTCGTGTCTGTCCTTACCCAAGGTCGTGTCTGTCCTTACCCAAGGTCGTGTCTGTCCTTACCCAAGGTCGTGTCTGTCCTTACCCAAGGTCGTGTCTGTCCTTACCCAAGGTCGTGTCTGTCCTTACCCAAGGTCGTGTCTGTCCTTACCCAAGGTCGTGTCTGTCCTTACCCAAGGTCGTGTCTGTCCTTACCCAAGGTCGTGTCTGTCCTTACCCAAGGTCGTGTCTGTCCTTACCCAAGGTCGTGTCTATCCTTACCCAAGGTCGTGTCTATCCTTACCCAAGGTCGTGTCTGTCCTTACCCAAGGTCGTGTCTGTCCTTACCCAAGGTCGTGTCTGTCCTTACCCAAGGTCGTGTCTATCCTTACCCAAGGTCGTGTCTATCCTTACCCAAGGTCGTGTCTATCCTTACCCAAGGTCGTGTCTGTCCTTACCCAAGGTCGTGTCTGTCCTTACCCAAGGTCGTGTCTGTCCTTACCCAAGGTCGTGTCTGTCCTTACCCAAGGTCGTGTCTATCCTTACCCAAGGTCGTGTCTATCCTTACCCAAGGTCGTGTCTATCCTTACCCAAGGTCGTGTCTGTCCTTACCCAAGGTCGTGTCTGTCCTTACCCAAGGTCGTGTCTGTCCTTACCCAAGGTCGTGCCTGTCCTTACCCAAGGTCGTGTCTGTCCTTACCCAAGGTCGTGTCTGTCCTTACCCAAGGTCGTGTCTATCCTTACCCAAGGTCGTGTCTATCTTTACCCAAGGTCGTGTCTATCCTTACCCAAGGTCGTGTCTATCCTTACCCAAGGTCGTGTCTATCCTTACCCAAGGTCGTGTCTGTCCTTACCCAAGGTCGTGTCTGTCCTTACCCAAGGTCGTGTCTGTCCTTACCCAAGGTCGTGCCTGTCCTTACCCAAGGTCGTGTCTATCCTTACCCAAGGTCGTGTCTGTCCTTACCCAAGGTCGTGTCTGTCCTTACCCAAGGTCGTGTCTGTCCTTACCCAAGGTCGTGTCTGTCCTTACCCAAGGTCGTGTCTGTCCTTACCCAAGGTCGTGTCTGTCCTTACCCAAGGTCGTGTCTGTCCTTACCCAAGGTCGTGTCTGTCCTTACCCAAGGTCGTGTCTGTCCTTACCCAAGGTCGTGTCTGTCCTTACCCAAGGTCGTGTCTGTCCTTACCCAAGGTCGTGTCTGTCCTTACCCAAGGTCGTGTCTGTCCTTACCCAAGGTCGTGTCTGTCCTTACCCAAGGTCGTGTCTGTCCTTACCCAAGGTCGTGTCTGTCCTTACCCAAGGTCGTGTCTGTCCTTACCCAAGGTCGTGTCTGTCCTTACCCAAGGTCGTGTCTGTCCTTACCCAAGGTCGTGTCTGTCCTTACCCAAGGTCGTGTCTGTCCTTACCCAAGGTCGTGTCTGTCCTCACCTAAGGTCGTGTCTGTCCTTACCCAAGGTCGTGTATGTCCTTACCCAAGGTCGTGTCTGTCCTCACCCAAGGTCGTGTCTGTCCTTACACAAGGTCGTGTCTATCCTTACCCAAGGTCGTGTCTGTCCTTACCCAAGGTCGTGTCTGTCCTTACCCAAGGTCGTGTCTGTCCTTACCCAAGGTCGTGCCTGTCCTTACCCAAGGTCGTGTCTGTCCTTACCCAAGGTCGTGTCTGTCCTTACCCAAGGTCGTGTCTATCCTTACCCAAGGTCGTGTCTATCCTTACCCAAGGTCGTGTCTATCCTTACCCAAGGTCGTGTCTATCCTTACCCAAGGTCGTGCCTGTCCTTACCCAAGGTCGTGTCTATCCTTACCCAAGGTCGTGTCTGTCCTTACCCAAGGTCGTGTCTGTCCTTACCCAAGGTCGTGTCTGTCCTTACCCAAGGTCGTGTCTGTCCTTACCCAAGGTCGTGCCTGTCCTTACCCAAGATCGTGTCTGTCCTTACCCAAGATCGTGTCTGTCCTTACCCAAGGTCGTGTCTGTCCTTACCCAAGGTCGTGTCTGTCCTTACCCAAGGTCGTGTCTGTCCTTACCCAAGGTCGTGTCTGTCCTTACCCAAGGTCGTGTCTGTCCTTACCCAAGGTCGTGTCTGTCCTTACCCAAGGTCGTGTCTGTACTTACCCAAGGTCGTGTCTGTCCTTACCCAAGGTCGTGTCTGTCCTTACCCAAGGTCGTGTCTGTCCTTACCCAAGGTCGTGTCTGTCCTTACCCAAGGTCGTGTCTGTCCTTAACCAAGGTCGTGTCTGTCCTTACCCAAGGTCGTGTCTGTCCTTACCCAAGGTCGTGTCTGTCCTTACCCAAGGTCGTGTCTGTCCTTACCCAAGGTCGTGTCTATCCTTACCCAAGGTCGTGTCTATCCTTACCCAAGGTCGTGTCTGTCCTTACCCAAGGTCGTGTCTATCCTTACCCAAGGTCGTGTCTATCCTTACCCAAGGTCGTGTCTATCCTTACCCAAGGTCGTGTCTATCCTTACCCAAGGTCGTGTCTGTCCTTACCCAAGGTCGTGTCTGTCCTTACCCAAGGTCGTGTCTGTCCTTACCCAAGGTCGTGTCTATCCTTACCCAAGGTCGTGTCTATCCTTACCCAAGGTCGTGTCTATCCTTACCCAAGGTCGTGTCTGTCCTTACCCAAGGTCGTGTCTGTCCTTACCCAAGGTCGTGTCTATCCTTACCCAAGGTCGTGTCTATCCTTACCCAAGGTCGTGTCTATCATTACCCAAGGTCGTGTCTGTCCTTACCCAAGGTCGTGTCTGTCCTTACCCAAGGTCGTGTCTGTCCTTACCCAAGGTCGTGCCTGTCCTTACCCAAGGTCGTGTCTGTCCTTACCCAAGGTCGTGTCTGTCCTTACCCAAGGTCTTGTCTATCCTTACCCAAGGTCGTGTCTATCTTTACCCAAGGTCGTGTCTATCCTTACCCAAGGTCGTGTCTATCCTTACCCAAGGTCGTGTCTATCCTTACCCAAGGTCGTGTCTATCCTTACCCAAGGTCGTGTCTATCCTTACCCAAGGTCGTGTCTATCCTTACCCAAGGTCGTGCCTGTCCTTACCCAAGGTCGTGTCTATCCTTACCCAAGGTCGTGTCTGTCCTTACCCAAGGTCGTGTCTGTCCTTACCCAAGGTCGTGTCTGTCCTTACCCAAGGTCGTGTCTGTCCTTACCCAAGGTCGTGCCTGTCCTTACCCAAGATCGTGTCTGTCCTTACCCAAGATCGTGTCTGTCCTTACCCAAGGTCGTGTCTGTCCTTACCCAAGGTCGTGTCTGTCCTTACCCAAGGTCGTGTCTGTCCTTACCCAAGGTTGTGTCTGTCCTTACCCAAGGTCGTGTCTGTCCTTACCCAAGGTCGTGTCTGTCCTTACCCAAGGTCGTGTCTGTACTTACCCAAGGTCGTGTCTGTCCTTACCCAAGGTCGTGTCTGTCCTTACCCAAGGTCGTGTCTGTCCTTACCCAAGGTCGTGTCTGTCCTTACCCAAGGTCGTGTCTGTCCTTAACCAAGGTCGTGTCTGTCCTTACCCAAGGTCGTGTCTGTCCTTACCCAAGGTCGTGTCTGTCCTTACCCAAGGTCGTGTCTGTCCTTACCCAAGGTCGTGTCTATCCTTACCCAAGGTCGTGTCTATCCTTACCCAAGGTCGTGTCTGTCCTTACCCAAGGTCGTGTCTATCCTTACCCAAGGTCGTGTCTATCCTTACCCAAGGTCGTGTCTATCCTTACCCAAGGTCGTGTCTATCCTTACCCAAGGTCGTGTCTGTCCTTACCCAAGGTCGTGTCTGTCCTTACCCAAGGTCGTGTCTGTCCTTACCCAAGGTCGTGTCTATCCTTACCCAAGGTCGTGTCTATCCTTACCCAAGGTCGTGTCTATCCTTACCCAAGGTCGTGTCTGTCCTTACCCAAGGTCGTGTCTGTCCTTACCCAAGGTCGTGTCTATCCTTACCCTAGGTCGTGTCTATCCTTACCCAAGGTCGTGTCTATCATTACCCAAGGTCGTGTCTGTCCTTACCCAAGGTCGTGTCTGTCCTTACCCAAGGTCGTGTCTGTCCTTACCCAAGGTCGTGCCTGTCCTTACCCAAGGTCGTGTCTGTCCTTACCCAAGGTCGTGTCTGTCCTTACCCAAGGTCGTGTCTATCCTTACCCAAGTTCGTGTCTATCTTTACCCAAGGTCGTGTCTATCCTTACCCAAGGTCGTGTCTATCCTTACCCAAGGTCGTGTCTATCCTTACCCAAGGTCGTGTCTGTCCTTACCCAAGGTCGTGTCTGTCCTTACCCAAGGTCGTGTCTGTCCTTACCCAAGGTCGTGCCTGTCCTTACCCAAGGTCGTGTCTATCCTTACCCAAGGTCGTGTCTATCCTTACCCAAGGTCGTGTCTGTCCTTACCCAAGGTCGTGTCTGTCCTTACCCAAGGTCGTGTCTGTCCTTACCCAAGGTCGTGTCTATCCTTACCCAAGGTCGTGTCTATCCTTACCCAAGGTCGTGTCTATCCTTACCCAAGGTCGTGTCTGTCCTTACCCAAGGTCGTGTCTGTCCTTACCCAAGGTCGTGTCTGTCCTTACCCAAGGTCGTGCCTGTCCTTACCCAAGGTCGTGTCTATCCTTACCCAAGGTCGTGTCTATCCTTACCCAAGGTCGTGTCTATCCTTACCCAAGGTCGTGTCTGTCCTTACCCAAGGTCGTGTCTGTCCTTACCCAAGGTCGTGTCTGTCCTTACCCAAGGTCGTGCCTGTCCTTACCCAAGGTCGTGTCTGTCCTTACCCAAGGTCGTGTCTGTCCTTACCCAAGGTCGTGTCTATCCTTACCCAAGGTCGTGTCTATCTTTACCCAAGGTCGTGTCTATCCTTACCCAAGGTCGTGTCTATCCTTACCCAAGGTCGTGTCTATCCTTACCCAAGGTCGTGTCTGTCCTTACCCAAGGTCGTGTCTGTCCTTACCCAAGGTCGTGTCTGTCCTTACCCAAGGTCGTGCCTGTCCTTACCCAAGGTCGTGTCTATCCTTACCCAAGGTCGTGTCTGTCCTTACCCAAGGTCGTGTCTGTCCTTACCCAAGGTCGTGTCTGTCCTTACTCAAGGTCGTGCCTGTCCTTACCCAAGGTCGTGTCTGTCCTTACCTAAGGTCGTGTCTGTCCTTACCCAAGGTCGTGTCTGTCCTTACCCAAGGTCGTGTCTATCCTTACCCAAGGTCGTGTCTATCCTTACCCAAGGTCGTGTCTATCCTTACCCAAGGTCGTGTCTATCCTTACCCAAGGTCGTGTCTATCCTTACCCAAGGTCGTGTCTGTCCTTACCCAAGGTCGTGTCTGTCCTTACCCAAGGTCGTGTCTGTCCTTACCCAAGGTCGTGCCTGTCCTTACCCAAGGTCGTGTCTATCCTTACCCAAGGTCGTGTCTATCCTTACCCAAGGTCGTGTCTATCCTTACCCAAGGTCGTATCTGTCCTTACCCAAGGTCGTGTCTGTCATTACCCAAGGTCGTGTCTGTCCTTACCCAAGGTCGTGCCTGTCCTTACCCAAGGTCGTGTCTGTCCTTACCCAAGGTCGTGTCTGTCCTCCTTACCCAAGGTCGTGTCTGTCCTTACCCAAGGTCGTGCCTGTCCTCACCCAAGGTCGTGTCTGTCCTTACCCAAGGTCGTGTCTGTCCTTACCCAACGTCGTGTCTGTCCTTACCCAAGGTCGTGTCTGTCCTTACCCAAGGTCGTGTCTGTCCTTACCCAAGGTCGTGTCTGTCCTTACCCAAGGTCGTGTCTATCCTTACCCAAGGTCGTGTCTATCCTTACCCAAGGTCGTGTCTATCCTTACCCAAGATCGTGTCTGTCCTTACCCAAGATCGTGTCTGTCCTTACCCAAGGTCGTGTCTGTCCTTACCCAAGGTCGTGTCTGTCCTTACCCAAGGTCGTGTCTGTCCTTACCCAAGGTCGTGTCTGTCCTCACCCAAGGTCGTGTCTATCCTTACCCAAGGTCGTGTCTATCCTTACCCAAGGTCGTGTCTGTCCTTACCCAAGGTCGTGTCTGTCCTTACCCAAGGTCGTGTCTGTCCTTACCCAAAGTCGTGTCTGTCCTTACCCAAGGTCGTGTCTGTCCTTACCCAAGGTCGTGTCTGTCCTTACCCAAGGTCGTGTCTGTCCTTACCCAAGGTCTTGTCTGTCCTTACCCAAGGTCGTGTCTGTCCTTACCCAAGGTCGTGTCTGTCCTTACCCAAGGTCGTGTCTGTCCTTACCCAAGATCGTGTCTGTCCTTACCCAAGGTCGTGTCTGTCCTTACCCAATGTCGTGTCTGTCCTCACCTAAGGTCGTGTCTGTCCTTACCCAAGGTCGTGTATGTCCTTACCCAAGGTCGTGTCTGTCCTCACCCAAGGTCGTGTCTGTCCTTACACAAGGTCGTATCTGTCCTTACCCAAGGTCGTGTCTGTCCTTACCCAAGGTCGTGTCTATCCTTACCCAAGGTCGTGTCTATCCTTACCCAAGATCGTGTCTGTCCTTACCCAAGATCGTGTCTGTCCTTACCCAAGGTCGTGTCTGTCCTTACCCAAGGTCGTGTCTGTCCTTACCCAAGGTCGTGTCTGTCCTTACCCAAGGTCGTGTCTGTCCTCACCCAAGGTCGTGTCTATCCTTACCCAAGGTCGTGTCTATCCTTACCCAAGGTCGTGTCTGTCCTTACCCAAGGTCGTGTCTGTCCTTACCCAAGGTCGTGTCTGTCCTTACCCAAAGTCGTGTCTGTCCTTACCCAAGGTCGTGTCTGTCCTTACCCAAGGTCGTGTCTGTCCTTACCCAAGGTCGTGTCTGTCCTTACCCAAGGTCTTGTCTGTCCTTACCCAAGGTCGTGTCTGTCCTTACCCAAGGTCGTGTCTGTCCTTACCCAAGGTCGTGTCTGTCCTTACCCAAGATCGTGTCTGTCCTTACCCAAGGTCGTGTCTGTCCTTACCCAATGTCGTGTCTGTCCTCACCTAAGGTCGTGTCTGTCCTTACCCAAGGTCGTGTATGTCCTTACCCAAGGTCGTGTCTGTCCTTACCCAAGATCGTGTCTGTCCTTACCCAAGGTCGTGTCTGTCCTTACCCAAGGTGGTGTCTGTCCTTACCCAAGGTCGTGTCTGTCCTTACCCAAGGTCGTGTCTGTCCTTACCCAAGGTCGTGTCTGTCCTTACCCAAGATCGTGTCTGTCCTTACCCAAGGTCGTGTCTATCCTTACCCAAGGTCGTGTCTATCCTTACCCAAGGTCGTGTCTATCCTTACCCAAGGTCGTGTCTGTCCTTACCCAAGGTCGTGTCTGTCCTTACCCAAGGTCGTGTCTGTCCTCACCCAAGGTCGTGTCTGTCCTTACACAAGGTCGTGTCTGTCCTTACCCAAGGTCGTGTCTGTCCTTACCCAAGGTCGTGTCTGTCCTTACCCAAGGTCGTGTCTGTCCTTACCCAAGGTCGTGTCTGTCTTTACCCAAGGTCGTGTCTGTCCTTACCCAAGGTCGTGTCTGTCCTTACCCAAGGTCGTGTCTGTCCTTACCCAAGGTCGTGTCTATCCTTACCCAAGGTCGTGTCTGTCCTTACCCAAGGTCGTGTCTGTCCTTACCCAAGGTCGTGTCTATCCTTACCCAAGGTCGTGTCTATCCTTACCCAAGATCGTGTCTGTCCTTACCCAAGGTCGTGTCTGTCCTTACCCAAGGTCGTGTCTGTCCTTACCCAAGGTCGTGTTTGTCCTTACCCAAGATCGTGTCTGTCCTTACCCAAGGTCGTGTCTGTCCTTACCCAAGGTCGTGTCTGTCCTTACCCAAGGTCGTGTCTGTCCTTACCCAAGGTCGTGTCTATCCTTACCCAAGGTCGTGTCTGTCCTTACCCAAGGTCGTGTCTGTCCTTACCCAAGGTCGTGTCTGTCCTTACCCAAGGTCGTGTCTATCCTTACCCAAGGTCGTGTCTATCCTTACCCAAGATCGTGTCTGTCCTTACCCAAGGTCGTGTCTGTCCTTACCCAAGGTCGTGTCTGTCCTTACCCAAGGTCGTGTCTGTCCTTACCCAAGGTCGTGTCTGTCCTTACCCAAGGTCGTGTCTGTCCTTACCCAAGGTCGTGTCTGTCCTCACCCAAGGTCGTGTCTGTCCTTACCCAAGGTCGTGTCTATCCTTACCCAAGGTCGTGTCTATCCTTACCCAAGGTCGTGTCTGTCCTTACC
Organism: Nemertoderma westbladi; assembly: GCA_032718475.1. NCBI lineage: Eukaryota > Metazoa > Xenacoelomorpha > Nemertodermatida > Nemertodermatidae > Nemertoderma > Nemertoderma westbladi. The sequence goes on from JAUCBJ010009160.1 coordinate 25,264, forward strand.
CAAGGTCGTGTCTGTCCTTACCCAAGGTCGTGTCTGTCCTTACCCAAGGTCGTGTCTATCCTTACCCAAGGTCGTGTCTATCCTTACCCAAGGTCGTGTCTGTCCTTACCCAAGGTCGTGTCTATCCTTACCCAAGGTCGTGTCTGTCCTTACCCAAGGTCGTGTCTGTCCTTACCCAAGGTCGTGTCTGTCCTTACCCAAGGTCGTGCCTGTCCTTACCCAAGGTCGTGTCTGTCCTTACCCAAGGTCGTGTCTGTCCTTACCCAAGGTCGTGTCTATCCTTACCCAAGGTCGTGTCTATCTTTACCCAAGGTCGTGTCTATCCTTACCCAAGGTCGTGTCTATCCTTACCCAAGGTCGTGTCTATCCTTACCCAAGGTCGTGTCTATCCTTACCCAAGGTCGTGTCTATCCTTACCCAAGGTCGTGTCTATCCTTACCCAAGGTCGTGCCTGTCCTTACCCAAGGTCGTGTCTATCCTTACCCAAGGTCGTGTCTGTCCTTACCCAAGGTCGTGTCTGTCCTTACCCAAGGTCGTGTCTGTCCTTACCCAAGGTCGTGTCTGTCCTTACCCAAGGTCGTGCCTGTCCTTACCCAAGATCGTGTCTGTCCTTACCCAAGATCGTGTCTGTCCTTACCCAAGGTCGTGTCTGTCCTTACCCAAGGTCGTGTCTGTCCTTACCCAAGGTCGTGTCTGTCCTTACCCAAGGTCGTGTCTGTCCTTACCCAAGGTCGTGTCTGTCCTTACCCAAGGTCGTGTCTGTCCTTACCCAAGGTCGTGTCTGTACTTACCCAAGGTCGTGTCTGTCCTTACCCAAGGTCGTGTCTGTCCTTACCCAAGGTCGTGTCTGTCCTTACCCAAGGTCGTGTCTGTCCTTACCCAAGGTCGTGTCTGTCCTTAACCAAGGTCGTGTCTGTCCTTACCCAAGGTCGTGTCTGTCCTTACCCAAGGTCGTGTCTGTCCTTACCCAAGGTCGTGTCTGTCCTTACCCAAGGTCGTGTCTATCCTTACCCAAGGTCGTGTCTATCCTTACCCAAGGTCGTGTCTGTCCTTACCCAAGGTCGTGTCTATCCTTACCCAAGGTCGTGTCTATCCTTACCCAAGGTCGTGTCTATCCTTACCCAAGGTCGTGTCTATCCTTACCCAAGGTCGTGTCTGTCCTTACCCAAGGTCGTGTCTGTCCTTACCCAAGGTCGTGTCTGTCCTTACCCAAGGTCGTGTCTATCCTTACCCAAGGTCGTGTCTATCCTTACCCAAGGTCGTGTCTATCCTTACCCAAGGTCGTGTCTGTCCTTACCCAAGGTCGTGTCTGTCCTTACCCAAGGTCGTGTCTATCCTTACCCTAGGTCGTGTCTATCCTTACCCAAGGTCGTGTCTATCATTACCCAAGGTCGTGTCTGTCCTTACCCAAGGTCGTGTCTGTCCTTACCCAAGGTCGTGTCTGTCCTTACCCAAGGTCGTGCCTGTCCTTACCCAAGGTCGTGTCTGTCCTTACCCAAGGTCGTGTCTGTCCTTACCCAAGGTCGTGTCTATCCTTACCCAAGGTCGTGTCTATCTTTACCCAAGGTCGTGTCTATCCTTACCCAAGGTCGTGTCTATCCTTACCCAAGGTCGTGTCTATCCTTACCCAAGGTCGTGTCTGTCCTTACCCAAGGTCGTGTCTGTCCTTACCCAAGGTCGTGTCTGTCCTTACCCAAGGTCGTGCCTGTCCTTACCCAAGGTCGTGTCTATCCTTACCCAAGGTCGTGTCTATCCTTACCCAAGGTCGTGTCTGTCCTTACCCAAGGTCGTGTCTGTCCTTACCCAAGGTCGTGTCTGTCCTTACCCAAGGTCGTGTCTATCCTTACCCAAGGTCGTGTCTATCCTTACCCAAGGTCGTGTCTATCCTTACCCAAGGTCGTGTCTGTCCTTACCCAAGGTCGTGTCTGTCCTTACCCAAGGTCGTGTCTGTCCTTACCCAAGGTCGTGCCTGTCCTTACCCAAGGTCGTGTCTATCCTTACCCAAGGTCGTGTCTATCCTTACCCAAGGTCGTGTCTATCCTTACCCAAGGTCGTGTCTGTCCTTACCCAAGGTCGTGTCTGTCCTTACCCAAGGTCGTGTCTGTCCTTACCCAAGGTCGTGCCTGTCCTTACCCAAGGTCGTGTCTGTCCTTACCCAAGGTCGTGTCTGTCCTTACCCAAGGTCGTGTCTATCCTTACCCAAGGTCGTGTCTATCTTTACCCAAGGTCGTGTCTATCCTTACCCAAGGTCGTGTCTATCCTTACCCAAGGTCGTGTCTATCCTTACCCAAGGTCGTGTCTGTCCTTACCCAAGGTCGTGTCTGTCCTTACCCAAGGTCGTGTCTGTCCTTACCCAAGGTCGTGCCTGTCCTTACCCAAGGTCGTGTCTATCCTTACCCAAGGTCGTGTCTGTCCTTACCCAAGGTCGTGTCTGTCCTTACCCAAGGTCGTGTCTGTCCTTACCCAAGGTCGTGCCTGTCCTTACCCAAGGTCGTGTCTGTCCTTACCTAAGGTCGTGTCTGTCCTTACCCAAGGTCGTGTCTGTCCTTACCCAAGGTCGTGTCTATCCTTACCCAAGGTCGTGTCTATCCTTACCCAAGGTCGTGTCTATCCTTACCCAAGGTCGTGTCTATCCTTACCCAAGGTCGTGTCTGTCCTTACCCAAGGTCGTGTCTGTCCTTACCCAAGGTCGTGTCTGTCCTTACCCAAGGTCGTGCCTGTCCTTACCCAAGGTCGTGTCTATCCTTACCCAAGGTCGTGTCTATCCTTACCCAAGGTCGTGTCTATCCTTACCCAAGGTCGTATCTGTCCTTACCCAAGGTCGTGTCTGTCATTACCCAAGGTCGTGTCTGTCCTTACCCAAGGTCGTGCCTGTCCTTACCCAAGGTCGTGTCTGTCCTTACCCAAGGTCGTGTCTGTCCTTACCCAAGGTCGTGTCTGTCCTTACCCAAGGTCGTGCCTGTCCTCACCCAAGGTCGTGTCTGTCCTTACCCAAGGTCGTGTCTGTCCTTACCCAAGGTCGTGTCTGTCCTTACCCAACGTCGTGTCTGTCCTTACCCAAGGTCGTGTCTGTCCTTACCCAAGGTCGTGTCTGTCCTTACCCAAGGTCGTGTCTATCCTTACCCAAGGTCGTGTCTATCCTTACCCAAGGTCGTGTCTATCCTTACCCAAGATCGTGTCTGTCCTTACCCAAGATCGTGTCTGTCCTTACCCAAGGTCGTGTCTGTCCTTACCCAAGGTCGTGTCTGTCCTTACCCAAGGTCGTGTCTGTCCTTACCCAAGGTCGTGTCTGTCCTCACCCAAGGTCGTGTCTATCCTTACCCAAAGTCGTGTCTATCCTTACCCAAGGTCGTGTCTGTCCTTACCCAAGGTCGTGTCTGTCCTTACCCAAGGTCGTGTCTGTCCTTACCCAAAGTCGTGTCTGTCCTTACCCAAGGTCGTGTCTGTCCTTACCCAAGGTCGTGTCTGTCCTTACCCAAGGTCGTGTCTGTCCTTACCCAAGGTCGTGTCTGTCCTTACCCAAGGTCGTGTCTGTCCTTACCCAAGGTCGTGTCTGTCCTTACCCAAGGTCGTGTCTGTCCTTACCCAAGATCGTGTCTGTCCTTACCCAAGGTCGTGTCTGTCCTTACCCAATGTCGTGTCTGTCCTCACCTAAGGTCGTGTCTGTCCTTACCCAAGGTCGTGTATGTCCTTACCCAAGGTCGTGTCTGTCCTCACCCAAGGTCGTGTCTGTCCTTACACAAGGTCGTATCTGTCCTTACCCAAGGTCGTGTCTGTCCTTACCCAAGGTCGTGTCTGTCCTTACCCAAGGTCGTGTCTGTCCTTACCCAAGGACGTGTCTGTCCTTACCCAAGATCGTGTCTGTCCTTACCCAAGGTCGTGTCTGTCCTTACCCAAGGTCGTGTCTGTCCTTACCCAAGGTCGTGTCTGTCCTTACCCAAGGTCGTGACTGTCCTTACCCAAGGTCGTGTCTGTCCTTACCCAAGGTCGTGTCTGTCCTTACCCAAGGTCGTGTCTGTCATTACCCAAGGTCGTGTCTGTCCTTACCCAAGGTCGTGTCTGTCCTTACCCAAGGTCGTGTCTGTCCTTACCCAAGGTCGTGTCTATCCTTACCCAAGGTCGTGTCTATCCTTACCCAAGGTCGTGTCTATCCTTACCCAAGATCGTGTCTGTCCTTACCCAAGATCGTGTCTGTCCTTACCCAAGGTCGTGTCTGTCCTTACCCAAGGTCGTGTCTGTCCTTACCCAAGGTCGTGACTGTCCTTACCCAAGGTCGTGTTTGTCCTTACCCAAGGTCGTGTCTGTCATTACCCAAGGTCGTGTCTGTCCTTACCCAAGGTCGTGTCTGTCCTTACCCAAGGTCGTGTCTGTCCTTACCCAAGGTCGTGACTGTCCTTACCCAAGGTCGTGTCTGTCATTACCCAAGGTCGTGTCTGTCCTTACCCAAGGTCGTGTCTGTCATTACCCAAGGTCGTGTCTGTCCTTACCCAAGGTCGTGTCTGTCCTTACCCAAGGTCGTGACTGTCCTTACCCAAGGTCGTGTCTGTCCTTACCCAAGGTCGTGTCTGTAATTACCCAAGGTCGTGACTGTCCTTACCCAAGGTCGTGTCTGTCCTTACCCAAGGTCGTGTCTGTCATTACCCAAGGTCGTGTCTGTCCTTACCCAAGGTCGTGTCTGTCCTTACCCAAGGTCGTGTCTATCCTTACCCAAGGTCGTGTCTATCCTTACCCAAGGTCGTGTCTATCCTTACCCAAGGTCTTGTCTGTCCTTACCCAAGGTCGTGTCTATCCTTACCCAAGGTCGTGTCTATCCTTACCCAAGATCGTGTCTGTCCTTACCCAAGGTCGTGTCTGTCCTTACCCAAGATCGTGTCTGTCCTTACCCAAGGTCGTGTCTGTCCTTACCCAAGGTCGTGTCTGTCCTTACCCAAGGTCGTGTCTGTCCTTACCCAAGGTCGTGTCTGTCCTTACCCAAGGTCGTGTCTGTCCTCACCTAAGGTCGTGTCTGTCCTTACCCAAGGTCGTGTCTATCCTTACCCAAGGTCGTGTCTGTCCTTACCCAAGGTCGTGTCTGTCCTTACCCAAGGTCGTGTCTGTCCTTACCCAAGGTCGTGTCTGTCCTTACCCAAGGTCGTGTCTGTCCTTACCCAAGGTCGTGTCTGTCCTTACCCAAGGTCGTGTCTGTCCTTACCCAAGGTCGTGTCTGTCCTTACCCAAGGTCGTGTCTGTCCTTACCCAAGGTCGTGTCTGTCCTTACCCAAGGTCGTGTCTGTCCTTACCCAAGGTCGTGTCTGTCCTTACCCAAGGTCGTGTCTGTCCTTACCCAAGGTCGTGTCTGTCCTTACAAAAGGTCGTGTCTGTCCTTACACAAGGTCGTGTCTGTCCTTACCCAAGGTCGTGTCTGTCCTTACCCAAGGTCGTGTCTGTCCTTACCCAAGGTCGTGTCTATCCTTACCCAAGGTCGTGTCTGTCCTTACCCAAGTTCGTGTCTATCCTTACCCAAGGTCGTGTATGTCCTTACCCAAGGTCGTGTCTGTCCTTACCCAAGGTCGTGTCTATCCTTACCCAAGGTCGTGTCTATCCATACCCAAGGTCGTGTCTATCCTTACCCAAGGTCGTGTCTGTCCTTACCCAAGGTCGTGTCTGTCCTTACCCAATGTCGTGTATGTCCTTACCCAAGGTCGTGTCTGTCCTTACCCAAGGTCGTGTCTATCCTTACCCAAGGTCGTGTCTATCCTTACCCAAGGTCGTGTCTATCCTTACCCAAGGTCGTGTCTGTCCTTACCGAAGGTCGTGTCTGTCCTTACCCAAGGTCGTGTCTGTCCTTACCCAAGGTCGTGTCTGTCCTTACCCAAGGTCGTGTCTGTCCTTACCCAAGGTCGTGTCTGTCCTTACCCAAGGTCGTGTCTATCCACACCTAAGGTTGTGTCTGTCCTTACCCAAGGTCGTGTATGTCCTTACCCAAGGTCGTGTATGTCCTCACCCAAGGTCGTGTCTGTCCTTACACAAGGTCGTGTCTGTCCTTACCCAAGGTCGTGTCTGTCCTTACCCAAGGTCGTGTCTGTCCTTACCCAAGGTCGTGTCTGTCCTTACCCAAGGTCGTGTCTGTCCTTACCCAAGGTCGTGTCTGTCCTTACCCAAGGTCGTGTCTGTCCTTACCCAAGGTCGTGTCTGTCCTTACCCAAGGTCGTGTCTGTCCTTACCCAAGGTCGTGTCTGTCCTTACCCAAGGTCGTGTCTGTCCTTACCCAAGGTCGTGTCTGTCCTTACCCAAGGTCGTGTCTGTCCTTACCCAAGGTCGTGTCTGTCCTTACCCAAGGTCGTGTCTATCCTTACCCAAGGTCGTGTCTGTCCTTACCCAAGGTCGTGTCTGTCCTTACCCAAGGTCGTGTCTGTCCTTACCCAAGGTCGTGTCTGTCCTTATCCAAGGTCGTGTCTGTCCTTACCCAAGGTCGTGTCTGTCCTTACCCAAGGTCGTGTCTGTCCTTACCCAAGGTCGTGTCTGTCCTTACCCAAGGTCGTGTCTGTCCTTACCCAAGGTCGTGTCTGTCCTTACCCAAGGTCGTGTCTGTCCTTACCCAAGGTCGTGTCTGTCCTTACCCAAGGTCGTGTCTGTCCTTACCCAAGGTCGTGTCTGTCCTTACCCAAGGTCGTGTCTGTCCTTACCCAAGGTCGTGTCTGTCATTACCCAAGGTCGTGTCTGTCCTTACCCAAGGTCGTGTCTGTACTTACCCAAGGTCGTGTCTGTCCTTACCCAAGGTCGTGTCTGTCCTTACCCAAGGTCGTGTCTGTCCTTACCCAAGGTCGTGTCTGTCCTTACCCAAGGTCGTGTCTGTCCTTACCCAAGGTCGTGTCTGTCCTTACCCAAGGTCGTGTCTGTCCTTACCCAAGGTCGTGTCTGTCCTTACCCAAGGTCGTGTCTGTCCTTACCCAAGGTCGTGTCTGTCCTTACCCAAGGTCGTGTCTGTCCTTACCCAAGGTCGTGTCTGTCCTTACCCAAGGTCGTGTCTGTCCTTACCCAAGGTCGTGTCTGTCCTTACCCAAGGTCGTGTCTGTCCTTACCCAAGGTCGTGTCTGTCCTTACCCAAGGTCGTGTCTGTCCTTACCCAAGGTCGTGTCTGTCCTTACACAAGGTCGTGTCTGTCCTTACCCAAGGTCGTGTCTATCCTTACCCAAGGTCGTGTCTGTCCTTACCCAAGGTCGTGTCTGTCCTTACCCAATGTCGTGTCTGTCCTTACCCAAGGTCGTGTCTGTCCTTACCCAAGGTCGTGTCTGTCCTTACCCAAGGTCGTGTCTGTCCTTACCCAAGGTCGTGTCTGTCCTTACCCAAGGTCGTGTCTATCCTTACCCAAGGTCGTGTCTGTCCTTACCCAAGGTCGTGTCTGTCCTTACCCAAGGTCGTGTCTGTCCTTACCCAAGGTCGTGTCTGTCCTTACCCAAGGTCGTGTCTGTCCTTACCCAAGGTCGTGTCTGTCCTTACCCAAGGTCGTGTCTGTCCTTACCTAAGGTCGTGTCTGTCCTTACCCAAGGTCGTGTCTGTCCTTACCCAAGGTCGTGTCTGTCCTTACCCAAGGTCGTGTCTGTCCTTACCCAAGGTCGTGTCTGTCCTTACCCAAGGTCGTGTCTGTCCTTACCCAAGGTCGTGTCTGTCCTTACCCAAGGTCGTGTCTGTCCTTACCCAAGGTCGTGACTGTCCTTACCCAAGGTCGTGACTGTCCTTACCCAAGGTCGTGACTGTCCTTACCCAAGGTCGTGTCTGTCCTTACCCAAGGTCGTGTCTGTCCTTACCCAAGGTCGTGTCTGTCCTTACCCAAGGTCGTGTCTGTCCTTACCCAAGGTCGTGTCTGTCCTTACCCAAGGTCGTGTCTGTCCTTACCCAAGGTCGTGACTGTCCTTACCCAAGGTCGTGACTGTCCTTACCCAAGGTCGTGTATGTCCTTACCCAAGGTCGTGTCTGTCCTTACCCAAGGTCGTGTCTGTCCTTACCCAAGGTCGTGTCTGTCCTTACCCAAGGTCGTGTCTATCCTTACCCAAGGTCGTGTCTATCCTTACCCAAGGTCGTGTCTATCCTTACCCAAGGTCGTGTCTGTCCTTACCCAAGGTCGTGTCTGTCCTTACCCAAGGTCGTGTCTGTCCTTACCCAAGGTCGTGTCTGTCCTTACCCAAGGTCGTGTCTGTCCTTACCCAAGGTCGTGTCTGTCCTTACCCAAGGTCGTGTCTATCCTTACCCAAGGTCGTGTCTGTCCTTACCCAAGGTCGTGTCTGTCCTTACCCAAGGTCGTGTCTGTCCTTACCCAAGGTCGTGTCTGTCCTTACCCAAGGTCGTGTCTGTCCTTACCCAAGGTCGTGTCTGTCCTTACCCAAGGTCGTGTCTGTCCTTACCTAAGGTCGTGTCTGTCCTTACCCAAGGTCGTGTCTGTCCTTACCCAAGGTCGTGTCTGTCCTTACCCAAGGTCGTGTCTGTCCTTACCCAAGGTCGTGTCTGTCCTTACCCAAGGTCGTGTCTGTCCTTACCCAAGGTCGTGTCTGTCCTTACCCAAGGTCGTGTCTGTCCTTACCCAAGGTCGTGTCTGTCCTTACCCAAGGTCGTGTCTGTCCTTACCCAAGGTCGTGTCTGTCCTTACAAAAGGTCGTGTCTGTCCTTACACAAGGTCGTGTCTGTCCTTACCCAAGGTCGTGTCTGTCCTTACCCAAGGTCGTGTCTGTCCTTACCCAAGGTCGTGTCTATCCTTACCCAAGGTCGTGTCTATCCTTACCCAAGGTCGTGTCTATCCTTACCCAAGGTCGTGTCTGTCCTTACCCAAGGTCGTGTCTGTCCTTACCCAAGGTCGTGTCTGTCCTTACCCAAGGTCGTGTCTGTCCTTACCCAAGGTCGTGTCTGTCCTTACCCAAGGTCGTGTCTGTCCTTACCCAAGGTCGTGTCTGTCCTTACCCAAGGTCGTGTATGTCCTTACCCAAGGTCGTGTCTGTCCTTACCCAAGGTCGTGTCTGTCCTTACCCAAGGTCGTGTCTGTCCTTACCCAAGGTCGTGTCTATCCTTACCCAAGGTCGTGTCTATCCTTACCCAAGGTCGTGTCTATCCTTACCCAAGGTCGTGTCTGTCCTTACCCAAGGTCGTGTCTGTCCTTACCCAAGGTCGCGTCTGTCCTTACCCAAGGTCGTGTCTGTCCTTACCCAAGGTCGTGTCTGTCCTTACCCAAGGTCGTGTCTGTCCTTACCCAAGGTCGTGTCTGTCCTTACCCAAGGTCGTGTCTGTCCTTAACCAAGGTCGTGTCTGTCCTTACCTAAGGTCGTGTCTGTCCTTACCCAAGGTCGTGTCTGTCCTTACCCAAGGTCGTGTCTGTCCTCACCCAAGGTCGTGTCTATCCTTACCCAAGGTCGTGTCTGTCCTTACCCAAGGTCGTTTCTGTCCTTACCCAAGGTCGTGTCTGTCCTTACCCAAGGTCGTGTCTGTCCTTACCCAAGGTCGTGACTGTCCTTACCCAAGGTCGTGACTGTCCTTACCCAAGGTCGTGACTGTCCTTACCCAAGGTCGTGTCTGTCCTTACAAAAGGTCGTGTCTGTCCTTACACAAGGTCGTGTCTGTCCTTACCCAAGGTCGTGTCTGTCCTTACCCAAGGTCGTGTCTGTCCTTACCCAAGGTCGTGTCTATCCTTACCCAAGGTCGTGTCTATCCTTACCCAAGGTCGTGTCTATCCTTACCCAAGGTCGTGTCTGTCCTTACCCAAGGTCGTGTCTGTCCTTACCCAAGGTCGTGTCTGTCCTTACCCAAGGTCGTGTCTGTCCTTACCCAAGGTCGTGTCTGTCCTTACCCAAGGTCGTGTCTGTCCTTACCCAAGGTCGTGTCTGTCCTTACCCAAGGTCGTGTCTGTCCTTACCCAAGGTCGTGTATGTCCTTACCCAAGGTCGTGTCTGTCCTTACCCAAGGTCGTGTCTGTCCTTACCCAAGGTCGTGTCTGTCCTTACCCAAGGTCGTGTCTATCCTTACCCAAGGTCGTGTCTATCCTTACCCAAGGTCGTGTCTATCCTTACCCAAGGTCGTGTCTGTCCTTACCCAAGGTCGTGTCTGTCCTTACCCAAGGTCGCGTCTGTCCTTACCCAAGGTCGTGTCTGTCCTTACCCAAGGTCGTGTCTGTCCTTACCCAAGGTCGTGTCTGTCCTTACCCAAGGTCGTGTCTGTCCTTACCCAAGGTCGTGTCTGTCCTTAACCAAGGTCGTGTCTGTCCTTACCTAAGGTCGTGTCTGTCCTTACCCAAGGTCGTGTCTGTCCTTACCCAAGGTCGTGTCTATCCTTACCCAAGGTCGTGTCTATCCTTACCCAAGGTCGTGTCTGTCCTTACCCAAGGTCGTGTCTGTCCTTACCCAAGGTCGTGTCTGTCCTTACCCAAGGTCGTGTCTGTCCTTACCCAAGGTCGTGTCTATCCTTACCCAAGGTCGTGTCTGTCCTTACCCAAGGTCGTGTCTGTCCTTACCCAAGGTCGTGTCTGTCCTTACCCAAGGTCGTGTCTGTCCTTACCCAAGGTCGTGTCTGTCCTTACCCAAGGTCGTGTCTGTCCTTACCCAAGGTCGTGTCTGTCCTTACCTAAGGTCGTGTCTGTCCTTACCTAAGGTCGTGTCTGTCCTTACCCAAGGTCGTGTCTGTCCTTACCCAAGGTCGTGTCTGTCCTTACCCAAGGTCGTGTCTGTCCTTACCCAAGGTCGTGTCTGTCCTTACCCAAGGTCGTGTCTGTCCTTACCCAAGGTCGTGTCTGTCCTTACCCAAGGTCGTGTCTGTCCTTACCCAAGGTCGTGTCTGTCCTTACCCAAGGTCGTGTCTGTCCTTACAAAAGGTCGTGTCTGTCCTTACACAAGGTCGTGTCTGTCCTTACCCAAGGTCGTGTCTGTCCTTACCCAAGGTCGTGTCTGTCCTTACCCAAGGTCGTGTCTATCCTTACCCAAGGTCGTGTCTATCCTTACCCAAGGTCGTGTCTATCCTTACCCAAGGTCGTGTCTGTCCTTACCCAAGGTCGTGTCTGTCCTTACCCAAGGTCGTGTCTGTCCTTACCCAAGGTCGTGTCTGTCCTTACCCAAGGTCGTGTCTGTCCTTACCCAAGGTCGTGTCTGTCCTTACCCAAGGTCGTGTCTGTCCTTACCCAAGGTCGTGTCTGTCCTTACCCAAGGTCGTGTATGTCCTTACCCAAGGTCGTGTCTGTCCTTACCCAAGGTCGTGTCTGTCCTTACCCAAGGTCGTGTCTGTCCTTACCCAAGGTCGTGTCTATCCTTACCCAAGGTCGTGTCTATCCTTACCCAAGGTCGTGTCTATCCTTACCCAAGGTCGTGTCTGTCCTTACCCAAGGTCGTGTCTGTCCTTACCCAAGGTCGCGTCTGTCCTTACCCAAGGTCGTGTCTGTCCTTACCCAAGGTCGTGTCTGTCCTTACCCAAGGTCGTGTCTGTCCTTACCCAAGGTCGTGTCTGTCCTTACCCAAGGTCGTGTCTGTCCTTAACCAAGGTCGTGTCTGTCCTTACCTAAGGTCGTGTCTGTCCTTACCCAAGGTCGTGTCTGTCCTTACCCAAGGTCGTGTCTGTCCTCACCCAAGGTCGTGTCTATCCTTACCCAAGGTCGTGTCTGTCCTTACCCAAGGTCGTTTCTGTCCTTACCCAAGGTCGTGTCTGTCCTTACCCAAGGTCGTGTCTGTCCTTACCCAAGGTCGTGACTGTCCTTACCCAAGGTCGTGACTGTCCTTACCCAAGGTCGTGACTGTCCTTACCCAAGGTCGTGTCTGTCCTTACCCAAGGTCGTGTCTGTCCTTACCCAAGGTCGTGTCTGTCCTTACCCAAGGTCGTGTCTGTCCTTACCCAAGGTCGTGTCTGTCCTTACCCAAGGTCGTGTCTGTCCTTACCCAAGGTCGTGACTGTCCTTACCCAAGGTCGTGACTGTCCTTACCCAAGGTCGTGACTGTCCTTACCCAAGGTCGTGTCTGTCCTTACCCAAGGTCGTGACTGTCCTTACCCAAGGTCGTGTCTGTCCTTACCCAAGGTCGTGTCTGTCCTTACCCAAGGTCGTGTCTGTCCTTACCCAAGGTCGTGACTGTCCTTACCCAAGGTCGTGACTGTCCTTACCCAAGGTCGTGACTGTCCTTACCCAAGGTCGTGTCTGTCCTTACCCAAGGTCGGCTCTCCGCTGCTGCCCTCCAACTTACATAATGACTGCTTCCTCTGAGTTTGATGCCCATCAGGGAGGCTGTCAGATATAGTAGGTGGGTCTCTGTCTGACTGGTCCTGGCTAAAAGCACATCTTCCATCTTCAATGGGTGGTCTAGGCCTACGTACAGCTGCAGACCACGCCCCAGCAGCATATGCTGCTTCAGCCTGCCAATCGCACAATCTAGTTAGCCGTATCCTCGGCCAACCCCCTTACAGACCCTCACCTTATTACAGCCATAGAAAGTCTCGCCCGTGCAGCGGAGAACCATGAATGGTCATCACCAGATAGGCTTCCTTCTCCTCTGACGCAACGCACACTCTCATGCCATTGACACAGCGAACCATCACCATTTAATATCCACAGCTCCAAATACTCGTTCCATTGTCTCTATGCAACTCCACCTCATTAACTCATGCCGGAGATTGGCTACGTGTCATCCCATCTGCTCCACTGGGCCTTCACATATTGGATAGGGAATATCAAACTTGAGGTCGATACTGGCTGGGAATACGTATGTCTTCTGACCCATCCTCCTGCGCGGTCTGTGGGTTAGCATCGGGGAATACGTATGTCTTCCGACCCATCCTCCTGCGCGGTCTGTGGGTTAGACTGCCTGCAATACTGGCTGGGAATACGTATGTCTTCCGACCCATCCTCCTGCGCGGTCTGTGGGTTAGCATCGGACAATTTTGGGGACCATAACATCGGATGTAGTGGGGCCAGCCACCGCATCAGCCATCACGACTCTCTCAGGGATGCAATCTTCTCTGCAGCACAATCTGCTGCTCTAACGCCCCAGAATGGAAGTGCCAGGCATTGTTGCCGGATCGCGCAGCCGCCCAGCTGATGTATATTTTCCTATCTGGTGCAGAGGGCAACCCATGGCCTTGGATGTTACAGGTATATCTAGTCTCCAGGCCCTCACCATTCAGGGATCAGCCCGCCACCCGGGCCAGCTCTCACTGTTGCCAAGGAACGCAAGACAGCCGCCCACGCATCAAACTGCCGTTCCTCTGGGGTGGGGTTCACCTCACTTATAGTCGAAGACCTGGGGGGCTGGGAGTCCGAATCGGCACTCTGCATCCGGGAAGTTGGGCGGCTTCTAGCTCTCCGTCGACAACCCAGCAGATATTCCAGCGCCTGTCAGTCTGTCTGTGGCGCGGTAACGCCGCAATGTGGCTCCGCCGCGTAACCACAGTCTCACCATTCATTGACGGAGTACAGTAAATTTTCAGTTTACTATTGCCATTTGCCTATCTATCACGCCCCTCCTTGCTATCTGTTCTTGTTTGTATTAAATTCGTTTGCAGTAATATTTTCGTGGTTTATTTTTTTAGTTAGTAATAATTGGTTTAATATGCACATGATTTTACTTTCTTTTATTCTATGTATTTTACTTATTCAAATTTACTTGTGCTGTGTATTATATGAGGAAATTTAATTTTATTTATGTTAATATGAATATTATTTAGGGGAAAATTAGTGTACTTTCTAGTTGTTTAAATAAAATTAACATAATTACAGGCGATATCAATCTTAATATCAATAAAACTACTCAATATGTTTAATCGGTTTTTCAGACATTTGATCGAACGTTTTTGTTCGTTCCAGAATATTAAATAGCAGTTATCAATTATTACAAAGTGGCAGCCCTCCAGTTACAAGTAATATAAACAACAAATGGTCGAGTATTATCGAGGGGAGGGCCATAATTACAAAATGTCTTACATTAAATATATTTGGTTATAATGAAATATTGTAAATATAAATAGTTTCACCACCTAGAGTTAATGTTAATTGTTAAAAAAAAAGTAGAATTCGTATTAATAACACCAGTTTCATCAAGATTAATAAAATTATATACCAAAGTAACCATGGTAACCATAGGGGTGTAATGTAACTATGGCAACAAGTAGGAACTCTATTCCATTGTGATTTATTGAAACAGCAGCTCAAAATTCTGGAACAATCCTGACGTCATCACAAGTTATGAGTCCCGATGATTTATATGTAAATTCCCAATAAAGAATCGTGTTGTGACGTCATCAACTACATTGCATCCGATTTATTATCAACTATTATTATTGGGGGATTGTGGGTCACGTGATGTTGGCCGGGTAGTTTTCTGAAAGCGGATTGGTCAAGTCGTACTGGCCTTGGGATCGAACGGGACAAATTTTACCCTGAAAAATATAAAAATGATAAAAAACAAATAAATTAATATCAGAAATATGACGAGATGGAAGTAGTTTGATTATCTGAAAACCGAAAGTAAATTTGTTTCAATTCATTGGGAATTCATGGTCTATTAAATATAAATAATGGCTGTGTTAAATACATGTTCTGGAATGAAAGTGACATCCATGCGAAGTGGTCAATTTCTTTAATAGGTACATTTAATGGTGATTAACAAAATTTCATAATCGCGAAATTAAGTGCCAGGCAGTGGTTACCTGGCGACGTATTGTAAACAAACGAACCTGCCTGGTTTTATATTTCATGGGAATGTTAGTCCGTAGGGGCCGATTGTTGGTTGGTTGTACCGGTCGACTGGTTTCCGTGCTCAGCGGTTTATCGACATTGTGGGACCGGGTTCTGTGTTTCAGCACCTCGTTGTTCTGCCATCCTCGGAACACCTCGGAGACTCGGGTCTGCATCGACTGCCAACCAGGTATCAGTTGTTTCGTCTTCTTCTTTCGATCTGTTTCGCTGGTTTCGTTCGATGGTGGCCAACTGCTCCGTAACTGATTGAGATCGTGAAACTAAAAGTTAGAGGCGATTGTCTTATTCAGTGACATTGTTAATGTTCAATGTTTTAAATGTGAAAAGTTACGTCTCAAAAAGTACATATTATTTCCCCAGGGAGATAAAGTGTCCTAAAGAAATACATGTGCCCAGCGTTGTGCCTGTATCTCAGTAATGCAGTTACTTGAGGCAGATCTATTTTGGACCAGCGTTGTGGCTTATCTCAGTAATGCAGTTACTTGAGGCAGATTTCTTTTGGACCAGCGGTGTGGATGTATCTCAGTAATGCAGTTACTTGAGGCAGATTTATTTTGGACCAGCGTTGTGGCTGTATCTCAGTAATGCAGTTACTTGAGGCAGATTTCTTTTGGACCAGCGGTGTGGCTGTATCTCAGTAATGCAGTTACTTGAGGCAGATTTATTTTGGACCAGCGTTGTGGCTGTATCTCAGTAATGCAGTTACTTGAGGCAGATTTATTTTGGACCAGCGTTGTGGCTGTATCTCAGTAATGCAGTTACTTGAGGCAGATCTATTTTGGACCAGCGTTGTGACTGTATCTCAGTAATGCAGTTACTCGAGGCAGATCTATTTTGGACCAGCGTTGTGGCTGTATCTCAGTAATGCAGTTACTTGAGGCAGATTTATTTTGGACCAGCGTTGTGGCCGTATCTCAGTAATGCAGTTACTTGAGGCAGATTTCTTTTGGACCAGCGTTGTGGCTGTATCTCAGTAATGCAGTTACTTGAGGCAGATTTATTTTGGACCAGCGTTGTGGCTGTATCTCAGTAATGCAGTTACTTGAGGCAGATTTATTTTGGACCAGCGTTGTGGCTGTATCTCAGTAATGCAGTTACTTGAGGCAGATCTATTTTGGACCAGCGTTGTGGCTGTATCTCAGTAATGCAGTTACTTGAGGCAGATTTATTTTGGACCAGCGTTGTGGCTGTATCTCAGTAATGCAGTTACTTGAGGCAGATTTATTTTGGACCAGCGTTGTGGCTGTATCTCAGTAATGCAGTTACTTGAGGCAGATCTATTTTGGACCAGCGTTGTGGCTGTATCTCAGTAATGCAGTTACTTGAGGCAGATTTCTTTTGGACCAGCGTTGTGGCTGTATCTCAGTAATGCAGTTACTTGAGGCAGATTTATTTTGGACCAGCGTTGTGGCTGTATCTCAGTAATGCAGTTACTTGAGGCAGATTTATTTTGGACCAGCGTTGTGGCTGTATCTCAGTAATGCAGTTACTTGAGGCAGATTTATTTTGGACCAGCGTTGTGGCTGTATCTCAGTAATGCAGTTACTTGAGGCAGATCTATTTTGGACCAGCGTTGTGGCTGTATCTCAGTAATGCAGTTACTTGAGGCAGATTTCTTTTGGACCAGCGGTGTGGATGTATCTCAGTAATGCAGTTACTTGAGGCAGATCTATTTTGGACCAGCGTTGTGGCTGTATCTCAGTAATGCAGTTACTTGAGGCAGATTTCTTTTGGACCAGCGTTGTGGCTGTATCTCAGTAATGCAGTTACTTGAGGCAGATTTCTTTTGGACCAGCGTTGTGGCTGTATCTCAGTAATGCAGTTACTTGAGGCAGATTTCTTTTGGACCAGCGTTGTGGCTGTATCTCAGTAATGCAGTTACTTAAGGCAGATCTATTTTGGACCAGCGTTGTGGCTGTATCTCAGTAATGCAGTTACTTGAGGCAGATCTATTTTGGACCAGCGTTGTGGCTGTATCTCAGTAGGGCAGTTACTTGAGGCAGATCTATTTTGGACCAGCGTTGTGGCTGTATCTCAGTAATGCAGTTACTTGAGGCAGATTTCTTTTGGACCAGCGTTGTGGCTGTATCTCAGTAATGCAGTTACTTGAGGCAGATTTCTTTTGGACCAGCGTTGTGGCTGTATCTCAGCTTCCTTGATCAACTTTTCCTCAGCTAATTTATAGAATCTGTCTCGCTTGTATTTCAGTAGCAGCTTGAAGTCACCTTTTGTCGTCACGTTTTTCTCAAGATTTGCTGCTGCTTCGATAAAGGATAAGACTCTCCGACTTTGGAATAGCAATACAGTCAAACCAAGGTTTGGGTCTACGGTTAGTAGTCCAATATCCTGGTGAAGCCTCCACATTGCACCTGCTGTAAGATCCATGTACTGTTACTGTAGACGATGTCTATGTCACCTTCGAATCCCAACTAAGACCACACAGAGCTATAGAAAGAAATTGAGTTGCAGCAAGAAGTTACTATACAAAATTGCAATAAATTGTTAAACTTACAAATGATAGTTCGTAACAATGTGTTGGCATCAAGACCCCACGAACTGTTCCTACTGCATAATAAATGTATAAACTTACAAAGGTTTCGTTAGCGTAAATAGGTTTGTTCATAATGATGTATGTGACGACTTCTGTACAAGGGGGCACGCTTAGGGAACCGGGGTAGGTTATGTATTGGTCTGTGGCTGGAAATAAACTATCTTTGTTGTCGTTACTAATAACCATCAGGTCCCGTACATATCTGTTCTGACCTGCAAAAAGTAAAAATTTATATTCTTTATAATGTATGCTCAATATTGAATATATATTTAAAATATTCCAAGGCAAAGCAAGACAACAGTCGGCCGAAACCGGAGGCAAGCCGAAGACACCTCTTTCGATAGCTGCTACCCGGAGGTAGAGGTGGGCGCTACTCATATCCGCTACCCGGAGGTAGGGGTGGGCGCTACACCTATCTGCTACCCGATGGTGGGGGTGGCGCTTCTCCTATCCGCTACCCGGAGGTAGGGGTGGGCGCTACTCATATCCGCTACCCGGAGGTAGGGGTGGGCGCTACTCCTATCTGCTACCCGAAGGTAGGGGTGGACGCTACTCCTATCTGCTACCCGAAGGTAGGGGTGGGCGCTACTCCTATCTGCTACCCGAAGGTAGGGGTGGACGCTACTCCTATCTGCTACCCGAATGTAGGGGTGGGCGCTACTCCTATCTGCTACCCGAAGGTAGGGGTGGGCGCTACTCCTATCTGCTACCCGAAGGTAGGGGTGGGCGCTACTCCTATCCGCTACCCGAAGGTAGAGGTGGGCGCTACTCATATCCGCTACCCGGAGGTAGGGGTGGGCGCTACTCCTATCCGCTACCAGAAGGTAGGGGTGGGCGCTACTCATATCCGCTACCCGGAGGTAGGGGTGGGCGCTACTCCTATCCGCTACCCGAAGTTAGGGGTGGGCGCTACTCATATCTGCTACCCGAAGGTAGGGGTGGGCGCTACTCCTACAGTATTTGCTACCTGAAGGTAGGGGTAGGCGCTACTCCTATCCGCTACCCGAAGGTAGGGGTGGGCGCTACACCTATCTTCTACCCGATGGTGGGGGTGGCGCTTCTCCTATCTGCTACCCGGAGGTAGGGGTGGGCGCTACTCCTACCTGCTACCCGAAGGTAGGGGTGGGTGCTACTCCTACCTGCTACCCGAAGGTAGGGGTGGGCGCTACTCCTATCCGCTACCCGCAGGTAGGGGTGGGCGCTACTCCTACCTGCTACCCGAAGGTAGGGGTGGGCGCTACTCCTACCTGCTACCCGAAGGTAGGGGTGGGCGCTACTCATATCCGCTACCCGGAGGTAGGGTGGGCGCTACTCCTACCTGCTACCCGAAGATAGGGGTGGGCGCTACTCCTACCTGCTACCCGAAGGTAGGGGTGGGCGCTACTCCCATCTGCTACCCGAAGGTAGGGTTGGGCACTACTCCTATCTGCTACCCGAAGGTAGGGGTGGGCGCTACTCTTACCTGCTACCCAAAGGTAGGGGTGGGTGCTACTCCTATCTGCTACCCGAAGGTAGGGGTGGGCGCTACTCCTATCTGCTACCTGAAGGTATGGGTGGGCGCTACTCCTATCTGCTACCCGAAGGTAGGGGTGGGCGCTACTCCTATCTGCTACCTGAAGGTAGGGGTGGGCGCTACTCCTATCTGCTACCCGAAGGTAGGGGTGGGCGCTACTCCTACCTGCTACCCGAAGGTAGGGGTGGGCGCTACTCCTACCTGCTACCTGAAGGTAGGGGTGGGCGCTACTCCTATCTGCTACCCGAAAGTAGGGGTGGGCGCTACTCCTACCTGCTACCCGAAGGTAGGGGTGGGCGCTACACCTACCTGCTACCCGAAGGTAGGGGTGGGCGCTACTCCTATCTGCTACCCGAAAGTAGGGGTGGGCGCTACTCCTATCTGCTACCCGAAGGTAGGGGTGGGCGCTACTCCTATCTGCTACCCGAAGGTAGGGGTGGGCGCTACTCCTATCTGCTACCCGAAAGTAGGGGTGGGCGCTACTCCTACCTGCTACCCGAAGGTAGGGGTGGGCGCTACTCCTATCTGCTACCCGAAAGTAGGGGTGGGCGCTACTCCTACCTGCTACCCGAAGGTAGGGGTGGGCGCTACTCCTATCTGCTACCCGAAAGTAGGGGTGGGCGCTACTCCTATCTGCTACCCGAAGGTAGGGGTGGGCGCTACTCCTATCTGCTACCCGAAGGTAGGGGTGGGCGCTACTCCTATCTGCTACCCGAAAGTAGGGGTGGGCGCTACTCCTATCTGCTACCCGAAGGTAGGGGTGGGCGCTACTCCTATCTGCTACCCGAAGGTAGGGGTGGGCGCTACTCCTATCTGCTACCCGAAGGTAGGGGTGGGCGCTACTCCTATCTGCTACCCGAAGGTAGGGGTGGGCGCTACTCCTATCTGCTACCCGAAGGTAGGGGTGGGCGCTACTCCTATCTGCTACCCGAAGGTAGGGGTGGGCGCTACTCCTATCTGCTACCCGAAAGTAGGGGTGGGCGCTACTCCTATCTGCTACCCGAAGGTAGGGGTGGGCGCTACTCCTATCTGCTACCCGAAGGTAGGGGTGGGCGCTACTCCTATCTGCTACCCGAAAGTAGGGGTGGGCGCTACTCCTATCTGCTACCCGAAGGTAGGGGTGGGCGCTACTCCTATCTACTACCCGAAGGTAGGGGTGATCGCTACTCCTATCTGCTACCCGAAGGTAGGGGTGGGCGCTACTCCTACCTGCTACCCGAAGGTAGGGGTGGGCGCTACTCCTATCTGCTACCCGAAAGTAGGGGTGGGCGCTACTCCTATCTGCTACCCGAAGGTAGGGGTGGGCGCTACTCCTACCTGCTACCCGAAGGTAGGGGTGGGAGTAACTAGGAACACCGAGCCATTGTCTTTACAATGAATATATGCAATGTGATTATGTGTGTAGGCCTACAGTACTGTGAATAAATATCAGGTCCTGACCCTCCTCATGTTTCTACATAATATCATAGGGCAATAATGTGAGACTCGATAATCTTGAAATATAGATATTTAGATACCGCGACTGTTTTCTGGCTAAGTCTGAATTTCTCAATTAATATAATAAATAAATGTTGTTACGTCACAATTGAATAAGTAATCACCCTAAATATAAGTTATATATTACAGTTTATCCATACTGCAGGCCTACGTTAATTTGGACTATAGAAAAAAATCTTAAACAAAGGCAAATCGGTCAAGCCGGCACTTTAATTTAAAAGGGTCATGCAACGAAAACTATCATGATAAAACAATTCAGAAAGCACAACTAAACATACAAAGCTACCCGTACCCATACATAGAAATTGTTTATGGTGGGAATAAAACCATACTATAACTACAGTAATTATAATTATAAAGTTTGTAATATTAAATATAATAAGTTGGATCGAAAAGTGTGTTATACACAACGTCACCAAAATGACTGACATATATGCATAGCATAATAACCTATGATATATATAACATAGGATACTAAATAATATTGAAATCTGACAGTTACTTCTTTCATAACAGGTCCACCCTTCCGCTCTACTAATTAACCAGTCCAATTGTTACATTTTCGGTCTGTATTGTAACACAGTAGAATAGAATAACAAGACACACCCAATAATAATAGATTTATCAGTTTTCTGATCATTACTATTAGATAAAACATTGTCTGAATTTCCTTTGTTGGCAGATAGAAAAATGGCAAGAAATGCAAGTAATAATTAATAATTCATTGTCAAACTAATCTGAATTCACCCCGTATTTTTTTCGTATATATTGTGGGAGTGAAATAAAGCTTTATCTTTTTTAACAAATTAATTATGTATACCCGCCATCCAGATAGCCTTATATTGATTAACTTTACTTGTGTGTCTTTTCTCCTATTTTTCTCCGTATATGTATATTGGAAGCCATGCTGGACTCTAATTGCTGAGGACACGAGCAAGCAAATTGTTGATTGCATGGTGGTGGCACAATTTTTTTGTTAAGCCATCATAGCATCTCAATGTGCAGCATGACCTACTATAAATACGACCCGCCAAGCTGCTGCAATTACTGGCACCCATACCATATCAGCACTTTTCGGAATTGATAAAATTACACAAAATACATCACCCTTCAAAGACTTGGGTATAACCATGAAACCATACTACTACTAGTACTAGATCGAGCGAACTCGGACAATGGAAATGAGATCCTTCCAGGACTCCCGATTCTCCAACTACTACTAGGTTGAGCGAGCTCAGACAGTGGAAATGAGATCCTTCCAGGCTTCCCGATTCTCCAACTACTACTAGGTTGAACGAACTTGGACAGTGGAAATGAGATCCTTCCAGGCTTCCCGATTCTCCAACTACTACTAGGTCGAGCGAACTCGGACAGTGGAAATGAGATCCTTCCAGGCTTCCCGATTCTCCAACTACTACTAGGTCGAGCGAACTCGGACAGTGGAAATGAGATCCTTCCAGGCTTCCCGATTCTCCAACTACTACTAGGTCGAGCGAACTCGGACAGTGGAAATGAGATCCTTCCAGGCTTCCCGATTCGACTACTACTAATAGGTCGAGCGAACTCGGACAGTGGAAATGAGATCCTTCCAGGCTTCCCGATTCTCCAACTACTACTAGGTCGAGCGAACTCGGACAGTGGAAATGAGATCCTTCCAGGTTTCCCGATTCTACATAGTTGTCGCAATTTCATTTTTCCCAAGTTCAGTATCCCTTTCAAGTTGATCTATATATGTTATGGCCGGTCGTCCACGACTATGCTTTCCATGAGTTGGTTGCCAGAGAAGTAGATCTGGTATGACCTCGTCTTTACTTCGCCAGCAGTGCCCACTGAATCTTAATCTGCGTTCACGGAGGGTGGTTGATACAGGTGGTATTGTACCATAAAGCTCGGCGTTTGTTATGTGTTGTCTCCAGCTGATGTTTAGGGCTGCCCTTAGTAGTCTTGTGTAGCAACCATCAATTCGTTGTTCAAGTGATTTAGTCAGTGTCCAGGTCTCACCCCCGTATAAAAATACACTTTCCACTGTGGCTCGAAAGAACTTAGTCTTCAGGTGCCTGGAGAGATCTGATTTCCAGATTGTATCCATTTTTGATAGAGCTACCCAAGCCTTTGCTTTCCTAACTTCTCTGTCCTTTTTGCTACTCTCTATCCATGATCCAAGGTACTGGAAGTCGTCGACCTTCCTTAGTTGATTATTATCACTGGTTGTCAAGTTTCCATCAACATTAAAGGTCATGAATTCGGTCTTGGTCGCATTTATATGCAATCCAAACTCCTTAGCAGCCCTCTCCACTTTATTTAGTAGAAGCTGTGCATCTGCTAGCGTATTAGAGAGCAGGGCGATGCCATCTGCAAAGTCGGTGTCTGTGACTGTAGTTGCCGGATATCTACTACTTCTGCGTTCTTGAAGTGTGAATCCCAGATCTTCACCCTTTGTGGCCGTCCAATATTGCTTAACGGCTTACTTTATGGGTTTGTGTTAGCGGAATTGAATAAGCTAACACTCCCCCCCATGCTATCTTCCCGGTGAGCAATCCCGGTCTTCCCGGCGGCTACAATTCCGCTGGATCCCGACCTAGTGTCGGGTGTGGGGTGGGATTATTTTTTTTCCGGAGCCGGCTTTCCAGGCCGCTCCCTATGGGTATGATAATGTTACCCGTTTGCCTGGCATCCCGTGTCGGGCCGATCGTGCGCTTCTCCCACACGACTTTTGTTTCCCCAGCACTTTCGCCACTCTAACTCTACTCTGCTCTCACCCCAACTCTTACACTCTCGGACCTCTTCGTCCCTTAATCTGCCTCTTACTTCTCCCCCCCCCCCCCACACTGGAATTGCGCTCGCACTCTCTCTATACTTCACACCACCTCTCGCTATCTCTCTTGCGTTCTCCTCCCATACTCTTCTCACATTCCTCTCATTCTCCTCTCGTACTTCTCGCTCTCCACGCCTGTGGTCCCACCAAGTGCCCCTCCTACTCGTATCCCGGTAGTGCCCATCCGGACGATTCTTATCCCGGAGGATACGAGCTTTCACAGTAAATCCTGAACTCCGCCCTGTTGTTCAATGACCACACACTTATCGGGTCCCACACATGTGCGCACATGTTAATGGGAGCCGTCTAAGTCCCGTTCTGTCGCCCTAGTCAATTAGTCCCCAGTCCCAGTAGCTAATTGGAAAAGGTTGTGCTTGACTACGGTACATACTGTATAATACATATATACGAGTTATTATATAATTTTTTTTATAATATTATAATTATTATTATTATATGTATTATATTATATGCTCGTCTACATAACGCGCTTCATTCCTACTACCCACTACTCTCTCTCCGCCTTTCTCGCCTGGCGACTTCTTCCAGTCGCTTCCCCTCCAGTCTATCCGCTTCCAACTTCTCCCAGCTCTCTTGTGTATCCACCTCCCTGTCTACTGGATGCCGGCTGTTGTATTACACCGACTCGCCCTCCAGCCCCGGGCGGTCTACCAGACCTCCGAAAGCCACCTAGAAGGCCCTTCTGTAGTTCGGAGGTGATCCTGATATTCTTAACTTTCACTTTTATTTTTGTTTCACCCATGTTTGCCCCTGTGCTATCATACTATCTACTTACCTACTAACTTCTTGTCTAACTAACTCTGCTAACTCTAATTCTACTACTACCTCTAACTCCGCTACTAACTCTCTACTAAGTCTACTCCACTAACTCTACTAACTCTGCTAACTCCATTTACTCTCTACTAACTCTACTCCACTAGCTCTACTAACTCTGCTAACTCCACTAGCTCTCTACTAACTCTCTGGTTCTACTGACTCTCTAACTCTACTGACTCTCTAACTCTACTGGCTCTCTAACTCTACTGACTCTCTACCTCCACTAGCTCTACTGACTTTCTAACTTTCTCAACTAACGGTACTACGTACCCTCTAACTCTTACTCTCTCTAACTAACGGTACTACGTACCCTCTAACTCTTACTCTCTCTAACTAACGGTACTACGTACCCTCTAACTCTTACTAACTCTCTAACTAACGGTACTACGTACCCTCTAACTCTTACTAACTCTCTAACTAACGGTACTACATACCCTCTCACTACTTCTAACTCTCTTACTAACGGTACTACGTACCCTCTTACTACTTCTACTAACTCCTCTAGCTAACGGTACTACGTACCCTCTTCCTCTACATCTACTCCCTCTACTCTATCTACATCTTATCTCATCTACGTCTCCTCGCCTGCACGTGACGCTCTGAGTGCCGGCAAAGTGGGTATGTTAATTGTGTGGTCTATTACAACCGGTACCTACGTACCCTCTTACTACCTCTATCTGCATGGCGCTTGCGGTGCCCACAACCACGAACGGTACTACGTACCCTCTTACTACGTCTATCTGCATGGCGCTTACGGTGCCCACAACCACAAACGGTACTACGTACCCTCTTACTACGTCTATCTGCATGGCGCTTACGGTGCCCACAACCACAAACGGTACTACGTACCCTCTTACTACGTCTATCTGCATGGCGCTTACGGTGCCCACAACCACAAACGGTACTACGTACCCTCTTACTACGTCTATCTGCATGGCGCTTACGGTGCCCACAACCACAAACGGTACTACGTACCCTCTTACTACGTCTATCTGCATGGCGCTTACGGTGCCCACAACCACAAACGGTACTACGTACCCTCTTCTACGTCTATCTGCATGGCGCTTACGGTGCCCACAACCACTCTACTACTACCTCTACTCTGCTAATACTAACCCTAATTAACATACCCTACTCTTAAATCAAACACGTCATCACGCACGTGCCCTACTTATTCAACGCACCCCCTGTACCCTTCTCATCTCTCCCATCTTCCTCCTCTAGCTTGTCTCTTGTTCCTCTACTGTTCTCACCCTACTTGTTTGTTCTTGGTTGTCTATACTGCGGATATTTTGTAATGGGGGAATGTCACCCTGTCCCCCCCCCCCACCAGTGTTATGTCTGGTACTGGGGCTGATGTTAATATATTGGGGCCCATCCATCTATCTGCAATATCCCCCTCAACCGGGTATATGTTATGTCCCTGTGTATTATAGTCATGCTGCTCGTACCGATATAGGCCTACCCACTTCTTGCCTACCTACCGGTATGTACTCCGCGACTTCCGGGTTTAATCCCGTCGTCCGCGCTACCCTATCGCCTATTCTATCTCTCCCAGCATGGCCTATAATAGTATGTGCAGTAAGGCCTACAGTATGTCCTGCAGTCTGCATGTGCCCTTCCGAACCGAAGTTTAATTCTCTCGAATCTCGAATCTCCCCGCGACTACCGTACTCTCGATCGGCAGCTACATCCCGTCGGGAAGTTTCTCTTCGATCCCCTAT
>JAUCBJ010009161.1:0-84576 GCA_032718475.1 Nemertoderma westbladi
GGATGGACTGTCCGACGGCCCACGAGAGAGAACGAACAATCTTTGGAGAGGACAGACAGCGTGATCCAATGGCAGTTCTCACACCATTCGGATGGACGCTTAGCGGCCCAATCAAAACCAAGATTCCATTTAGGATGTCGGAGACATCGGGGTGCATGTTCGCGGGGACCATGAGGGAGATGGAGGATGAAGGAGCAGAGGAGCAGCTCAAGAGGCTGTTAAGACAGGACTTCGAAGGATTAAAGGAGGCCGGGGTCGGAACGTCGGTAGAGGATAAACAAGCAATGGAAAGTGTGAACGAGTCGATGAAGTGCGACGAGGGACGGTACACCATAGGCATGGTATGGAAACAATCAAAATTACTGTTGCCTGACAATAAAAGGATGGTACTCACGAGGCTTCGCAAACTGAAGCAAACACTCAAACGGAGCCCAGAGAAGAATGAGTACATCCATAAGACAATAAAGAAATACGTCTAGAAGGGATGGGCCGTGGAGTTACCGGTCGACGAACTGAACACGGACAGGACCTACTACCTGCCACTTCACGTGGCTTTAGACCCAAAGAAGGGTAAACTGCGGATGGTGGTTGATGCATCGGCCAAAACGAATGACAAGAGCCTAAACGACTATATGCTGGAGGGCCCCAACATCTACAACTCGGGGATAGAGGTCTTGTTGAGATTTAGAAATGGGAGGCACACCTTCACGTGCGACATCGAAGGCATGTTCAACCAAGTCCGTATTGATTATAAATGATTTTATTAGTTTTTTATATTTGTTTTTTCAAATTATAGATAACTTGTCAATTTTCACTTTGTTCTTGTCACTCTATATCAATGGTTGAAGACACTAACCTTACCACTGTGCTGTAGGCAAGAAGTCTATGTCAAAAACCTTTTAAGCAGACCACTTTTATCTGATAAAAACTTTTAAAAACAAGGCATATTGTTAATTCACGAATGAAATACTGATAAAATAAACCAAAATAAAGTATAACCTACTTTAAACTTCGTGTATTTAACGTGTTTAACGTGTGTTTAACATTAGTGTAATATAATATACTCTATTAGTCACCAAAGAAATTTATACAATAAGTTTCAACGTGTTTATAGTCTGGTAGCTTAAGGGGCTACAAATCGTACAGATGAAACTAAATTATCATTCAGAGCTCCAAGGGAAGAAGGATACTTGTATTCGTTTGGTTCATCCTCCACCGTCCATGTTAGTGTAACAGAGGCGCCCTGGTAGTCAGCCAAACTGGAAAATATTAAAAACAGGAAGTTAAGATTTACAATTATTGCATACAAATTATATAAATGTAATTTTGTCAAATTTATATAAAAAATTCTAAAATTTATATAAAAATCCTGCACATTTATATAAAATTTGAGTTAGCATCCATGTTCATATCAAATAAGTAAATTAAATATATTTCTTACTTATTTCAAATTTACTAATAATAATAATTTATTTATAAATATATATTTTATATGTTTATTTAATGTTGCATAAAAATTCCTCCATGATGAATTTTAGATAATACATATTTATACTATTTGAAGGTCATAAGCTTTTTTATTAAGAGGAATTACAGAATCGGACTACGTACTTATGAGCACATACTTATGAGCACAGTTTACCCGAGATTATGGCAGTTGCTGTCAAGTCTGGCACATCTCAACTGAATGCTGCTACGAGTACGTATCACACTCCAATGGCTAAACGGGGCGGTGCCCCTGATAACAACGGTTTTGCATGGCACTGGGTCGGAGTGCCGGTCCCGGTACCAATAACAGGAAACCACAGATGCTCAACCACATTATGGGACAGGAACAAGTGGTGCACTGAAGGGAGTGCCCCAATTGAATAAATATTTTAACTCGAGTTAGTCCAGGTCATTCGGCTGAAGATGTGAATAATTTCACGGAGGAATCATTTAACTTGAAGATGCTACCTGCATATCACTGAAAACAAGAATGGAATCTTATTTATCGTTTCTTATCACCTGTTCATTGAACAGGTGATAAGAAACGATAAATAAGATTCCACAGTGAACAGTGTTCAACCGAATCCTCTGCTGCCCTCCTCATTGAGGAGAATACCTGACTGGGCCTCAGTCGGTGCAGTACGGCCGTGGCTGGGAAATCAGCAAGATGTGTGGAACACCGTTCGTCCAGTCATCTCTAACTAAGTATGATATATTTTCCCCTTATATATACTAAAATTTATTTCTCGCTGGTCCAGTCCATCTAATGTGCTGGATACTGCTGGTGTGTCTAAAATTGATAAAATTCGAGTGGAAATAATTAAAATACTCAGGTGTATCACGTATGCAGAATACAGATCATCATCATTTCCAATATATAAGTCTCTAAGTCTCTACCAATCCAACACTAACTTACATAAGTTACAACTAGCTACTTGTATGCACAGTATCCATTACCGCTATGACAAAACTGGCATGTTCGAAATGTTTGAAAAAATACATAGAAAACGTTAACATAATTCTCGAGCCAACTTATTTTTTAGACCTCGCAAAGAATTGGTCGTCGGGAAAATGTCACTACGATAGAAAGGTCCAGTGATATGGAATGCATTACCTAATGAAATTCGCAATATACGAGATAGACATTGGTTTGCAAATAGACTAAAAGACTATCTATTTCAGTTAGATTGCCTATCAGCGCAGCAGTCACGTTTTTTATTTTATTTTTTACATTTGCCCTAATAATAATAAACTTTATAAATTACTACACGTGCACGGGGGGTCATGTAACAAAATATGTTTAATTGGTTTTTTTAAATAAATTAAATTGAAATTTATAAATATACAGGTACTTTCAACGGAGTTTCGGTAGTAACTAATCTAAATCAGTTATTTGCGTTCAAAATTACTAATCTAAATCAGTCATAAATCAGTATCATCTCTAAATCAGTCATTTGTGTTCAAAATTTATTGTTGAAATTGATATTTGGTTATTTTTGTTGTAATTTGGTTTTTATCTTAAGTAATTTAAAATTAAACTATGATTCATAAATAATGTAAGTAAGTATATGTTCTTATTTTCTACTATATAATAATAATAATAATTACCTTTCAGTGTGATGCCTGTTCATCTATATTTAAGTTAGTGGGGGTGAGTGAACCCGACTGGAGCCTGCAAGGCCACGTAGTTAGGCAGGGAGTAGCTGGGGTGAGTCACCCCAATGGGAGCCTTCAAGGCCACGTAGTTAGGCAGGGAGTAGCGGGGGTGAGTCAACCCAATGGGAGCCTGCAAGGCCACGCAGTCGCACAGGGAGAGGCGGGGGTGAGTAGACCCAGCCGCAGTAAAGACAATGCATCAACTAGAGAGGGGCGTAGAAGCGAAGTAGGAGGTAGCGAAGTAAGAGGTGGCGAAAGGGGGGGCTAGGGGCGCCCCACAACGACCCACAGGCGTCGGTGGATGGTGCGTGGTGCGAGTTAGGTGAACCACGGCACCCGACGACGGAGAATAGTAGGGGGATTACGAATATCCCCAGGAGCGTCCAACCGGGCAGAGAGAGGGAGGTTGGCGCCATGAGCGGGTGAGCAACAAGACGTCGAACCCAGTCAGAAGATGGAAGAAGAACAGTGGAGTTTAACCGGGAGGTCGAAGAGAGTTCTCATGAGCCAGAGCGCCACACTGAGGCGAGAAGAAGTGAAGAGAATAGAAGAAGCGTTGCTACGAGCAACCGGAGAGCAAGGATGGACAGTGAACTGTCGGTAGTAGAGATGGAGTTAGAGAGTCAGTGGGGTCGAACTCCGGGAGATTGCCGTCGCCCCGGAGAGACGCCGCCTGGTGATATATACCATACGCCGGGAGAAGGGTACAGGATGTACCAGTACGAGGACGAGGACATGAGAGGGGATCGAAGAGAAACTTCCCGAAGGGATATAGCTGCTGATCGAGAGTACGGTGGTCGCGGGGAGGACTTCTTGGAATATTCGAGAAGATTAAACTTCGGTCCGGAAGGACACAGGCAGACTGCAGGACATACTGTAGGACTTACTGCACATACTACAGGCCGTGTGGTACCGGTGAGGGTAATAGGAGAGAGTGGTCGATCAGTTACCGCGTTGATGCTGGTCGACAGCGGAGCAGCCTTCACATTGGTGGATAATTGGGTGGCCGAGAAGATAGGGTTACAGACGAGGCTGAGCAGGATGGCGGTAACTACTATCTCCAGCAAGGATGAGGTCCTGGAAATGAGGATGGGAAGGTGCGAAATATCAGCAATAGCACCGGGATGTGACTATGGGGCGACCATTGACCCCATTCAGGTAATAGAATCGATCAACATAAATGCCAGTCGACCAACTAACATCGAGGTTGAGCAATACAGATTCCTGGACGAAATCGATTTCTCAATACCGGAAGTGGATGTCTGGAAGGTATCCATCATAGTGGGGATGGACTGTCCGACGGCCCACGAGAGAGTACGATCAATCTTCGGAGAGGACAGACAGCGTGATCCAATGGCAGTTCTCACACTGTTCGGATGGACGCTTAGCGGGCCAATCAAAACCAAGATTCCATTTAGGATGTCGGAGACATTGGGGTGCATGTTCGCGGGGACCATGAGGGAGATGGAGGATGAAGGAGCAGAGGAGCAGCTCAAGAGGCTGTTAAGACAGGACTTTGAAGGATTAAAGGAGGCCGGGGTCGGAACCTCGGTAGAGGATAAACAAGCAATGGAAAGTGTGAAGGAGTCGATGAAGTGCGCCGAGGGACGGTACACCATAGGCATGGTATGGAAACAACCAAAATTACCGTTGCCTGACAATAAAACGAGTACTCACGAGGCCTCGCAAACTGAAGCAAACACTCAAACGGAGCCCTGAGAAGGATGAGTACATCCATAAGACAATAAAGAAGTACGTCGAGAAGGGATGGGCCGTGGAGTTACCGGTCGACGAACCCAACACGGACAGGACCTACTACCTGCCACTTCACGTGGCTTTAGACCCAAAGAAGGGTAAACTGTGGATGGTGGTTGACACATCAGTCAAAACGAATGGCAAGAGCCTAAACCACTATCTGCTGGAGGGCCCCAACATCTACAACTCAGGGATAGAGGTCTTGTTGAGATTTAGAAATGGGAGGTACGCCTTCACGTGCGACATCGAAGGCATGTTCAACCAAGTCCGTGTGACGGAGGAGGACAGCGACAGCCAGCGCTTCCTATGGTACAACAGCGACAAAGAACCGTCTGCGATACCGATATACAAAACGGTGGTGCAAAACAAGGGGGTCAAGTCGTCCTCATTTACGACGACTATGGCTGTAAGAGATACGGTAGAGGGGAAAGAGGGAGAGTATAGTGCCAAGGCGGTCGACATGATTCGACGCGATTTCAATGTAGACGATGGGATGGGATCTGGAAACACAGTTGAAGAAATACTGGAGATAGGGCGCGAGGTTCGCGACATCCTAAAGGGATCCGGATTCAACCTGACTAAGTTCCAGTCCAGCTCAGAGGAGTTCATGAAAGCCATAGAAGACAGGCGGCCAGAGTCGACCATGGACAACCCCACAACAGCGAAGGGACAGGACAGGACATGGCGAACAAGAGAATAGAGTCTCAGCAGAAGGCGCTGGGGATCGTGTGGAACCGGGAGACAGACGAGTTGGAGTATCAACTAAGCCAAGAGGGCGCAGAGATCCACACAAAGCGGGGCTATGTATCGTACATAGCAAGGATATACAATCCCTTAGGCCTAGCATCCCCATTGTTAGTCACGGGGAAGCAGATACTAAAGAAAGTATATAAGTTGAAGGACGAGTGGGATATGGAGGTCCCGGAAGAAATAAGCAAACAGTGGAGTAAGTGGACGGGGAGTCTAGAACAGATGGGGACGTACAGCATGCCACGCGTGTATTTCCCGGACGGAGATATGACGGACCTGGTACTACACATGTTCTCCGATGCATCTTTGGAAGCATATGGAGCGGCACTTTATCTGGTACAGTGAAAGGGGGCTCATAGGCCCAGACTTGCATTTAGTAAAGCGAAGTCAACGCCACCAGATTCAGCGTCAGTCCCGAAACTCGAGCTGACAGCTGCGAGGTTAGCAGTAAGGGCCACAGCCTACTTGATGGACACTATACCCAACATAGTGGAGACACACTACTAGACAGACTCCATGGTAGTGCTAGGGTGGCTGCATAACGAGAAGACGAGATACCCCATATTCGTCGCGAATAGGGTAGATGAGATAAGGGCGACGACTGACTTAGAAAGGTGGCATTGCTGCCCTACCAACGACAACCCAGCAGATTTGTTATCGAGGGGCGTGGCACGCCACACTTTCCCGAAGAAGGAAGTGTTGTGGCAGCACAGGCCACACTTCCTGAACGATAGATCAGCCTGGCCACCAATGAGGAAGGTGGACCCGGGCTCAGAGGAAGTAGTTCCAGAAGAAGAGGAGGAAGACTCAGAAGGGGAAGAGATATACAGCCAGATGGTGAGGGAGATCAAGGAGGTGCCACCAAAATCAGAAGAACCATGCGACAACCCGACGGATAGGTTGCTCAGTTACAGCTCCAGCTGGTACAAGACCAAGAAGTTGGTAATATAAGTATGGATATTATGATGTGAAATACTAAGCTGAGTCTAAATATGTTGTCAGCATTCTTATAAGGTTCCCGTACTAACACTGATTAAAAATAAAAATCGAAATTAAATCACCATAACAAGAAAGACCGCATAATAAAATCTTACATTGGGCGAAGGTGTGCCTCTATATAGATTATTGATTGTTAGGCAGAGCAATCAACATTGGCAAACAATCAATATTCTTTAAAACGTTAAAACGGACATAGGAAAATAGATGAGGAAATTCCCAAGAAGCAAAAATTTCAGGTCGCTGGTGTACTGTACTATGTTATTATTATCGTTTTTGACTGACAGAAATAATGACAGTGCCTCAATCATTCTTATAATTAACATCGGAAATGATAACCCGACCAGGAAAACCCAGATATAAATAATCTTAGTTAGGACTTACAATAAGGATACATAACACATCTACTGTAGGCCCCTCCTCCAATATTCATATCTTAGTTCTCTCATAACAGTAATACCTAATGCAGCACATACATTAGTTCATAATGCAGCCATTGTTGTGAAAATAAGAGGCAGCCAATAAGCCATTATTTATACAAGAATATCTATATAATTCAGCAAAATATCTATAAAATTCACCAAAATGTATATATCGAGATAATAATTGACCCCAAAATTTAAATTGCAGCCACTGTAGTAACCAGGCTTTTTGCAGCCAAAAGAATGCGGATGTTTTAGAAAGACCATATGGCTACATTGCAGCCAAAATACAACCTGCCGCAGCCACGGTGTCACTCTGTATATATCATGATGCAACCAATAAGCCATTATTCATATAATCCATTGACACCACATGCTGCATTGTACATCTATATATATATATATATTAATATAATATATAATAAACATCCGCTTATGAATTAAAATTAAATTAAAATATTATTTCAATTACTTTGTCACTTTCAGTGGACTTTCATATTATTTCACTTACAATTACTTTAATAAACAATTGGTACAATTTCAAAGCATTTTATACTTGGGTTGTTTGGCGCGGACGTGGTGTGGTTGGTGTTCTAGAATATCGAAAAAAAATGAAGAGAGCTGCTGAGTTGAAGATTTAAGAAGACAGTTGAACCGAGCCCGAATTTCACGTCAGGCAAACGAGACTTACCGCTGCCCCGGTACTTCACTTTCCGTTCACTAGTACCCAAGGTATTGTCCGTGGTAATTTCCTGCACATTTAAGGCCCGGGTTCTTACCTTGAATCAATCCCCGGCCCTTCGCGATTTCAGGTACGGCCCGCACCCCCTACTCCACTCTGCTCGCTTCCTCTCCACTCTGATTTTCGCGTTTTTAGAATATTCGGTGACGGTTCTATTTAAACACTATTTTGTGAACAATGGAGATGTTTCTTTATTATATTTCAATATTTGACATTTTTTTATCAAATTTATTAAATTAAATTAACTAATTTAAGAGGTAAACAAAAATTTTGGACTGGACGCGAACTGGACCGCCAAATGAAAGATAATCTAAAAACAACTGTCCATGCAGACAAGTAAAATATATATTGAAAATTATATGGTCATATCATACATCGTAAATTTAGTTGCGTGTAAAATATCGCTAAATTAAGATTACTTTCTTTTAACACTGCTGGTGGACTTATTTTACCAGTCTACCAGTCAGTCGCACGTCTGTGTATAGATTGCAGTATTTTGGGCACCGGTAAATACATACAAAATACTGCAAACTATAAACCCAGAAACCTGCTACAGGTAGGCCTACTGGTAAAAGCATTACAGCAGATTTTTATGTGAAGAATGTAATCTTAAATTTAAATTAAATTTTCGCACACTCAACAAATTCACAACTAAAACAAATTCACAAATTCGCAACTAAATTTAAAATGGTGAAATGAAATTCAACATTTATTTTCTCTTGTCTGCATTGCCGGTTCGGTCCAGTGCGCCACGCTTCCCATCCAGTTCATATCAGTTCAGTCCAGTACTATCCTATTCAACATCATTGTTGGCCTATCCCCAAATACCTGTATTATTCCTTGTAAAGGTGGGCTTACATATAAGCTTTCCATTAAACTGTCATAATAAGCGGCGTGTTATGTTATGGGAAGATAGGAAGTTTTGGAAATTTTGTAATATTTTATTGATTATAAATGATTTTATTAGTTTTTTATATTTGTTTTTTCAAATTATAGATAACTTTTCACTTTGTTCTTGTCACTCTATATCAATAGTTGAAGACACTAACCTTACCACTGTACTGTAGGCAAGAATGTCAAAAACCTTTTAAGCAGACCACTTTTATCTGATAAAAACTTTTAAAAACGAGAGAAAGCCGCCCCAATATTAGATTATAACAACAACATATCCATTGGGTAAGAAAGTGGAGGTGAGCCAGCCCGTCTCTTAATTTTTTACTTTATATTACGCGATCAATTTTCCCTCATCTCGTCATGAACCCAACATGTATGTAACCTTTTGTTAAATTTGTTGGCTATGCGTTTGCGGTTGTTTGGGCGGAGTGTGGTAGGCCTACACTTTTCACACTTAAATATTTTGGTTGTGAAATGTTACAGGGCATAGCGTTCTGAGATATTTCATTTATATTTTATTATGAGAGGAAGAAGAACATACAACGTTATTTACTATATATGTAACAAAATAATTGTTTTCGGGTTTGGAAGCCTCCCCAAATAGTTGATATACAATTATATTTAAAATAATTTCCATGGTCATGGTCATTCACCCGTCTTTAGTTAGAAATTTGTTTGCATGAAAGACAGTTTAGTTTAGTTTTTACTGATTTATTATCTCTTATCTGACTGGGGTAATAATAAAGGATAGGATAAATGGAAGCAAAGTGTGACAGTAACAAATATTTCCCCGTCACCCTAGCATGTCTTAAGTATATGATATATCAAAGGGGGAAGTTTGGATTCACTGCATAAATGCAGTTCACCAAACTTCCCCCGAATGCACACTGTAACTTCCCCCTTCCCCTAAATATCCACTGTTGAATTAATTTGAAGCGATATAATAAGTACAAAATTGTGCGAGTTTTTAATTGTGTGGTCCAATTGTTATTTGATTTCTATTTATTATTTAAAGTGCATTTAATATCACACTCGCTTTTAAAATATTATACTATACAACCTTATGTTTTATTAATTTACCAAATCGAAGCCTCATAAGGGCCGGTTATTTGTACGCATATCCCCTAATGCGCTCAGTAAGGTTCAAACAACATATTAATATGAAAATAAAGTATCTGCAAAGAAAAGAACCCAATACTATATAATTTGACCTTATTAAAAAATTTGCACTTTTGCACACTTATTTGTACAAGTGCACTTTAGCAGATCGTAATGGTGGCTCTTATTTAACAAACTTATGTTTATCCTCTACCGATCTACGATGGTGTATGATCAAGTGTCAGTCGCTAAAAGTGTCAAAAATCCAATTTAATAAATCTGGATTTGCGATTTTGGACCATATTCATGGACATTTTTAAGTCACTTTATAGACATAAAAAGTTAAACAAATGTTACGATTATAGTTAGAAATCATTCCAAACTACATTTTAATCCAAAAAATAACATTCTACGATGAATAGAACTGGAAATAACAGTGTTTGAATTATCGAAAAAATGTTCACTATTTAAGTGCATTTTGCACTAAGTGCACATGCGTCTTTTCCCAAGTTTTATCCTATTTCACACACTACAATCTATCCTCTATCCAATGAAAAAAGTTTCAGATTAAACGGCCCTGTAGAACCGAAGTTATTTATGTTTAAAAATAGTCACTCGAAAATTTCAAATTCTCTTGGTCACACAGTCTAGTGGTTATCAATCACGTTAATGAAACCTAAGTTCGCGGGTTCGAAATCCAATATTGACCTGACCATTCTTAATTTTTTTGCAAAAAATATTATTTTTATTTTTTCACTAAAATCGCTCTAACTTCGGTTCTGGTGGTCCAAATTCAATAAAATTGGTATATTCTTTGCCGTAATTTTTTTCTTAATCTTTTGAGAAGGGGTTATTTTTGGCCCCAAAAAAATTAAAAAAAAGGGCCAAAATAACGCGATATTTTTCGACCCTTAAAATTCGTAATTTTAATTATATATGTTAAGATAAAAGATAGCGGAGTTAATTTGATACTTTTTACAGGTACTTTTGGCGCAATACGCTAAATTATAATGGAATAGCGATTTGTTAAAAAAAAAAATTTTTCGTCCCTTTTTATAAATAATATATTTCACACGATCGCCTGCCGCTCCAGTTTTATAATACCTCCGGCGCTGTGATTAACGCTGTTAGATAGATAATTGAACGCACTATAAGTCTGTGTAAACAAATCTCCCGTAAGTTAAGTAGTTTTCGAGCTAGACGATTTCCCGCGAAGCAAGTTTGAAGCGCGAAATTATAATTTTGGCCCTCATTTTTTTAATATCATCGTTGGAGCAAAACCGATAGCATATTTGAATTCCCCGTATGGATATTGACTGTATAGAATGTACCTTAACCAACTAAAGTTAAAAATAAAAAATTATTCGATAAATACTACTTTACAAATTCTGGCCCTTTTTGGCCCCTATTGCCGACATATTTTTTGTACCCCCATTCGATAGGAACGTAGCCCCAATGGTCTTCTACGAGTTTCATAAAAGAATTAGTGGATTCCTACCCGCGTTGTCTTATTAAACATTTCGGAAATAAGTTTTCCAAAAAAGACGGACAAAAACGTACAAATTTACAGCCCCTTTTTCCACCCGAAATTTTAATAAATATCTTACCCCCATTCGATACGAAAGTAGTACCACTCTTCCCCTTTCCAACCGCGTTACTTTCGTCCCCGTACGATTAATATTAGCCGAGTTATAGCGGATCCCGCAAAGTCATTTTGTCCGTTTTTTCAACTTTGACGGACATTTTCGGAAAAAAGGCGTGGTAATCTTTTTTGAAAAAAAAAACGAATTCACTAATTAATCCCTTCTATCGTATCCCGGCGTCGGCTAAGCAATAACCTAGGGTTTTTTCGAGCCACTGTAGAGCGCCTTTCAAAAAAATTTTAAAATTGTCGAAAAAATGACGGTTTTTTGTCCGCCGTGTCCGTCGAGGGGATAGATTTAATAATGTTAGAGTTGCTAATATCTTAGAATTCCGAGCCGCTCCCCTGGTGAGAAAATAAAAAAATTTGGTCTGTTCCTTCATCGAAAAGTCCCCCAGAATCCCAAGTTAACCTATATAGTTAGCGATGGCCTGCGGCTTTAGGAGCGGCCGCGGTATTCACCTCCCTCATAGCGGCCGCGGCGGTGTTGCGTCAAATGGAGGAATATTTATCCCACCAAGGCATATTGTTAATTCACGAATTAAATACTGATAAAATAAACCAAAATAAAGTACAACCTACTTTAAACTTCGTGTATTTAACGTGTTTAACGTGTTTAACATTCGTGTAATATAATATACTCTATTAGTCACCAAAGAAATTTATACAATAAGTTTCAACGTGTTTATAGTCTGGTAGCTTAAGGGGCTACAAATCGTACAGATGAAACTAAATTATCATTGAGAGCTCCAAGGGTAGAAGGATACTTGTATTCGTTTGGTTCATCATCCACCGTCCATGTTAGTGTAACAGAGGCGCCCTGGTAGTCAGCCAAACTGGAAAATATGAAAACACGAAGTCAAGATTTACAATTATTGCATACAAATTATATAAATGTAAATTTGTCAAATTTATATAAAAAATTCTAAAATTTATATAAAAATCCTGCACATTTATATAAAATTTGAGTTAGCATCCATGTTCATATCAAATAAGTAAATTAAATATATTTCTTACTTATTTCAAATTTACTAATAATAATAATTTATTTATAAATATATATTTTATATGTTTATTTAATGTTGCATAAAAATTCCTCCATGATGAATTTTAGATAATACATATTTATACTATTTGAAGGTCATAAGCTTTTTTATTAAGAGGAATTACAGAATCGGACTACGTACTTATGAGCACATACTTATGAGCACAGTTTACCCGAGATTATGGCAGTTGCTGTCAAGTCTGGCACATCTCAACTGAATGCTGCTACGAGTACGTATCACCCTCAATGGCTAAACGGGGCGGTGCCCCTGATAACAACGGTTTTGCATGGTACTGGGTCGGAGTGCCGGTCCCGGTACCAATAACAGGAAACCACAGATGCTCAACCACATTATGGGACAGGAACAAGTGGTGCACTGAAGGGAGTGCCCCAATTGAATAAATATTTTAACTCGAGTTAGTCCAGGTCATTCGGCTGAAGATGTGAATAATTTCACGGAGGAATCATTTAACTTGAAGATTCTACCTGCATATCACTGAAAACAAGAATGGAATCTTATTTATCGTTTCTTATCACCTGTTCAACCGAATCCTCTGCTGCCCTCCTTCTTTCGGAGAATACCTGACTGGGCCTCAGTCGGTGCTAGTACGGCCATGGCTGGGAAATCAGCAAGATGTGTGGAACACCGTTCGTCCAGTCATCTCTAACTAAGTATGATATATTTTCCCCTTATATATACTAAAATTTATTTCTCGCTGGTCCAGTCCATCTAATGTGCTGGATACTGCTGGTGTGTCTAAAATTGATAAAATTCGAGTGGAAATAATTAAAATACTCAGGTGTATCACGTATGCAGAATACAGATCATCATCATTTCCAATATATAAGTCTCTAAGTCTCTACCAATCCAACACTAACTTACATAAGTTACAACTAGCTACTTGTATGCACAGTATCCATTACCGCTATGACAAAACTGGCATGTTCGAAATGTTTGAAAAAATACATAGAAAACGTTAACATAATTCTCGAGCCAACTTATTTTTTAGACCTCGCAAAGAATTGGTCGTCGGGAAAATGTCACTACGATAGAAAGGTCCAGTGATATGGAATGCATTACCTAATGAAATTCGCAATATACGAGATAGACATTGGTTTGCAAATAGACTAAAAGACTATCTATTTCAGTTAGATTGCCTATCAGCGCAGCAGTCACGTTTTTTATTTTATTTTTTACATTTGCCCTAATAATAATAAACTTTATAAATTACTACACGTGCACGGGGGGTCATGTAACAAAATATGTTTAATTGGTTTTTTTAAATAAATTAAATTGAAATTTATAAATATACAGGTACTTTCAACGGAGTTTCGGTAGTAACTAATCTAAATCAGTTATTTGCGTTCAAAATTACTAATCTAAATCAGTCATAAATCAGTATCATCTCTAAATCAGTCATTTGTGTTCAAAATTTATTGTTGAAATTGATATTTGGTTATTTTTGTTGTAATTTGGTTTTTATCTTAAGTAATTTAAAATTAAACTATGATTCATAAATAATGTAAGTAAGTATATGTTCTTATTTTCTACTATATAATAATAATAATAATTACCTTTCAGTGTGATGCCTGTTCATCTATATTTAAGTTAGTTAACCTCCCCCCACCGCCCCCCCCCCCCCCCCCCCCGACCACACATAATTCCAAATTCAAAATTTTAGTGGCTATACCATATAACACACAATTAGGCCATCCTCTTCATGTCTCTTTATTCATCGTATTTGATATTTTTTATTACTAACCGCATAAATTAATTACCTGTATAATATTCTTATTTTCACCTTTCAGCTGGAGTTTCGTACAATCTCTTTTTTTTATTCAAATATGAGCATTGTAAATAACATTAATTCTCTGAGATTCATAATACTTCAATAAGTAATATATCTGTAATTACAAACATTCATTTCTACTTATATACACTACTACTGAGCTATCTATTTTTTCATAGTTTGAGTCACGCACTAGTGGAACTATGTGCCTCAAGGTATGGATTATTCAACGAGAGATCAGTTTATTTGTGCAGTTGTCTTACTTAACCCTATTAAACCCCTAATTCGTCCCTTTCATTTTGAAACCACGTATATGCCATTTTTGCCGAAATGGAGATTGCTGCATTTCTTTATGTTAAAATGTATTCTGAATCCGATTAACACACTTAGAAGGCCATGCACCCACGTATAACTGAAATATTTATCGTTTCAAAACCACCTATATGCCAGTTTTGCATAGACCGCATGATAAAGAATTATTTTTTTAAAACAACCTATATAATACATTTTACTATTATAAATAGGGTAAGCCCGGGAAACGTTGATATAAAATTGGCATCAACGAGTCAGGAGCTAGAATTGTTGTTTATTATGATAGGGGGAGACTTGTTTTATAATTTTAAAACTTAATAATCGAATTTGTCTTAAGGGTTTTAATGCTTTTTGAGTAATCATTGTAAAAAAATTTTAAAATTTTTTTTTAAAGAACCTATATACATTGTTTCCTACCTAATATGTTACATAATTCCAATACCAAAACTATTTTTGTTTAAAATCGTTACATTTAATGGATTTAAAAATAAATAAGACAAAAATCCTGGAATATTACTTTCAAACAAAATTAGAATCGAAAATGCCGTTTTACAGGAAAAGTCAATTTTGTCATTTAGGTTGTTTGAAAATGAAAGGGACGAATTATTGACCCCCCCCCCCCCCCACCCGTGGTTTTTTTGTTATAATTCTGAAACAAACGGCGTTGGAAATCTGAAATTTTATGGCTTTTACTAAAAATCTATTGTCTTCTTAGTAGAGAAAATCGTTTTCAAAAATATTGGGTAGTTTTCGAGGTATAGCACCATTTTTTAACCCTACTTTTGGCAGTTTTTTTGAGACGTTTTTTGAAAATTACATTTCATGAAATATGATTTGTAACATCTCTATTTTTAATTTACACCGGTTTTTTGGTGTTAGCAATTAAATGGAATTCATATAAATTAATTTAGAAATTTCAAACTTGTTTTTTTCGACGGGTGCCAAATTTTGGTGCAGGCACCAAATTTTGGACTATATCAATTTTGTAAATTAATTGTTTGAAACATGTTTTTTACGCAATTGGGGTGTTTTGGGGTTCTGGTTTCGATGGAATATATACGAGTTGCACCAAGGGTATCAAACTTGTATTTTTCGGTGCTGTGTGCAAATTTTGGTGCTAGCACGAAATTTTGATAATCCATTCAATAGAAAGAATTGCTTGTGACAATTTATTTATTGCGT
This sequence comes from Nemertoderma westbladi, assembly GCA_032718475.1. NCBI lineage: Eukaryota > Metazoa > Xenacoelomorpha > Nemertodermatida > Nemertodermatidae > Nemertoderma > Nemertoderma westbladi. Next base: position 15,773 of record JAUCBJ010009161.1, read on the forward strand.
TTTAGAGGTTTATGGCTGTTCTGAATTCAATGGAATATATAATTATCGAACTAGACATCTCAAACTTGTATTTTTTGGAAAAACCATCAAATATATCAATTGATTGTGTCACAATATTGTTTGCGTTATGCGAGTTTGTGAGGGTTCTGAATTCAATGGAAACTGTAAAAATTTCATAAGAGTTTTCAAACTTGTTTTTTTTAGCCGCTGGGTGATTTTTGAAAATTTGTGAAAATAAGCAAATTGATCAGTAGATAGTATCACATTGTTTCTAGCGTTATACGGGTTTATGAGGATCCTGAATCCGATGGAATCAATAAAAACAGCACTGGACATCGCAAACTTGTACTTTTTGGTGATGGGTACGAAATTTGGTGCTAGCACCAAAATTTGCCAAATTACGCCGGAAAATACAAGTAGCAATGATCTGGCATATTAGAAATGTATTCCATTAGAATCAGCGCCCGAGAAAACCTGAAAATGTGAATTTATATACGCCGAAAAATAAAATGTAACAATGATCTTGCATATTAGAAAGGTATTCCATTAGAATCAGCGCCCTAGAAACCTGAAAATGCGAATTTATAGCAATATATAAGTGAATTAAAAATTGTGTGTTCTAACTTAAAAGTGCTGGTTACTTGTTTTTTTCATTTTTTTCCTACGCAGAGAGAACTAAACAGCCATTTATAGTAATAATATCATTTTTAAATATTTTCCAATGTATTTTGCGCCCCAGAAAATATTGTATTGTATTGAAAAACAATTAGCCGAAAAATGTAACTTTCAAATTTTGTGAAAATTGTGCACTACCTGTACTTTTTTTCGAAATTTTTTTTTCCGGTTGGATCAAGACTAGTGATACCTACGTTCAAATAAAAAATCAGACGTTTCCGTAAAAATATGTAGATTTTAGATGGGGGGGGGGGGGGGGGGGGGGGGCGGAATTTGTACAACATTTTATAGCTAATAGGTAGTAATAGGGTTAATCTAATATTATACTAATTATACTTTAAAGGTAATGTCTGTTATGTAAAATTAATATGAATATGAATTTGAATATTTTTTATATATTGAAGGGGTACAGCACTAACTAGCAAATTTTGCTATCTATCTCGCTGACCAGCCATTGAGTAGGACTGCCCACATTCTCTTTTTTATGTTGTTTTAGTATTGTTTGGGTTACTTAGTGGTGCAGGGTGTGTTTTATATAATTATTAAATAAACAAACAGGAAACTCATCCCTTAAAGTAAATGATAAATTGGCAGAATCCGTATTATCTGAGAAAATGCAGCAATTTTGGACAAAAGTAAAATAATAATAATAATAATAATATTGGTTATTTATATAGCGCTTTTCTACGCTCAGCATACTCAAAGCGCTTTTATTATCATTACCCCAGCAAAGCCAGGTTCCCATTATACCGCTGGGTTGGCGTAGGCACTAATGTTTAAAGTGTCTTGCCCAGGGACACAACAGTGCGAAATTTCTACAGCCTTTAGTAGTCGGATTCGAACCTACGCTACCAAACACTAAAAATCAAATAGTAATATATATTTACCATCTGCGAGTAGTATAGGTGAATTTACTGGATCCGGCAATATATGTGACATGTGGGGCACACATTTTAAGGAGATACATAATTATGTGCCCTCTGACCCGGTTTATGCAAATGATATCAAATCTGAATTTTCATCATTGGTATTTTGAAAGATATGCTGTGTTGTATACACTGTACATTTGCCGAGGTCTTAACTGCTATTGAGGGCTTAAAGTCAAATAAGTCTCCACTCCAGGTCTAGATAATTTATCTGTAGAGCACATAAAATCTGCACCATTAGTTATATTGAGCAATTTACTGGCATTATTATTCTCATCTTGTTTCATTTACGGATATTTTTCAACGTGTTTATTGTCTTCAGTGATAACCCCTATTATCAAAGATAATAATGCCTCAGCCTCAGATAAAGGCAACTATCGACCCATTTCTATCTCAAAAGTTATTTCCAAGATATTAGAATGAATGCAAAGCACAACCTTGTGCTTGGCAGCCTCATGCAAAAGTAATTTTGTATCTCAATAATTGCATCTCAATTTGCACCTGCAATGCCACAGGCCAATTATAGAAAGACTGCAAGCAAAGTGGTCTAGTTTTTGTCCGAACTGCTCTCTAGTGGACTAACTGATGATACAAATATTATGTATTAAATAAGCTAATCGTATTTGCGAAATACAGATATATATTTTTATTCTGACAATTGGTGATAATGTCCTTTGTCTGTCTTATGGGTAGGCCCTATTAGATGTATTACTGTATTGGTATTGGTTGGTTAGTTGTTCTCAGGCCTCAAACTTAATTAAACGTTCATGTGAATTATATTATTTATTGATAAATATATGAAAATAATTTTAAATCATTGAATTTTAAATCATTGAATTTTAAATCATTGAATTTTAAATCATTGAATTTTAAATCATTGAATTTTAAATCATTGAATTTTAAATCATTGAATTTTAAATCATTGAATTTTAAATCATTGAATTTTAAATCATTGAATTTTAAATCATTGAATTTTAAATCATTGAATTTTAAATCATTGAATTTTAAATCATTGAATTTTAAATCATTGAATTTTAAATCATTGAATTTTAAATCATTGAATTTTAAATCATTGAATTTTAAATCATTGAATTTTAAATCATTGAATTTTAAATCATTGAATTTTAAATCATTGAATTTTAAATCATTGAATTTTAAATCATTGAATTTTAAATCATTGAATTTTAAATCATTGAATTTTAAATCATTGAATTTTAAATCATTGAATTTTAAATCATTGAATTTTAAATCATTGAATTTTAAATCATTGAATTTTAAATCATTGAATTTTAAATCATTGAATTTTAAATCATTGAATTTTAAATCATTGAATTTTAAATCATTGAATTTTAAATCATTGAATTTTAAATCATTGAATTTTAAATCATTGAATTTTAAATCATTAAATTTTAAATCATTAAATTTTAAATCATTGAATTTTAAATCATTGAATTTTAAATCATTGAATTTTAAATCATTGAATTTTAAATCATTGAATTTTAAATCATTGAATTTTAAATCATTGAATTTTAAATCATTGAATTTTAAATCATTGAATTTTAAATCATTGAATTTTAAATCATTGAATTTTAAATCATTGAATTTTAAATCATTGAATTTTAAATCATTGAATTTTAAATCATTGAATTTTAAATCATTGAATTTTAAATCATTGAATTTTAAATCATTGAATTTTAAATCATTGAATTTTAAATCATTGAATTTTAAATCATTGAATTTTAAATCATTGAATTTTAAATCATTGAATTTTAAATCATTGAATTTTAAATCATTATTATGGTGTAAAACTTATATTTTAAATTAAATTTTTATGATGGCTATTTTACTATCAATTTAAGATTTGCGAGATGTGTTACAAGCTTGATAGTTTAGCTTCCGATGCAGCAGTGCCCAGCAAATCCGATCCGTTCTGTAGTATATTAGTATATACTTACTCATAAAGTATCCAAGTTCCGCCGGTCACTATTGCTGATGAGACGACGTTGTTAAACCCAGCCTTAGCTAGATCCGGATATGAATCATCAAGAACCAACATGGTTCCTTCAAAGAGCTGGAGGTCGAACAAAGCGATAGTTGGACTGTTTCCATCTCGTGTGATCGCACGGGCACTACGGGGAGAAATAGACATGTAGACTTGTATAGTGACTTGTTACCATTAAAACACAATTATTCTAAGGGTGTTTAAAATGTAACAGGTTAACACTATCTAGCGAAACATGGTTGATTTACATTTCAGAAAAAGATACGACATAATTTAGCATATTGAATTTAGAGGGAATGCCTGCCACCCACCTGGCTCTTTCATGTTTGATTGAACAAGACAAGAAGTAGTTTTAGAAGAAAGCTACCACGTTTTCGAAACCATTGAGAGTATTTGGTTGATAAGATATAGATATATAGATATAGAGCATTGAACTTCACTTCACATGTTAAGAGACAATATTGACCACAGTGCACATATTATATAGAATAACAGTAGCATTAAACAATGCTACTTTAGTTTGATAGGCGTTCACATAAGAAATAACAAGATATTTTTATTGACATATGACGCATAATCAATTGATATTATATTACCTTGATATTGAGTTGTCAGGTAGTATAGCAGCTCCCCAACTATTCGCATTCGTAAAATTTTCTGGAGTAGATATCCTCAATTGGGCATTAGTGTAGGAATCACCATCATAGATTAACCACCTTAAAGTTAGGCAATATAATTTTATAAAAAAGTTAAACAATATAATCTTATTAGTTATCCTTAAACAATATAATTTTATCAAATTATGACATTTATTATCATATTACATGCATGTATTAAATTTACTTACTATGTAATAAGTACAGTTTGAGTGTTGCGTGATATTCCATCTCCTAGAATCTGCAAATCTTAACGATATTGTGTGAAATTTGGAACAGGTGTCTCTGTCGATATTGCACTATTCGCTCTGTTGTTATTCTTAGATCTTACAGTGGTTTGAGATTAAAAACATGTGAAAATGCTGTGAAAATCAGTAACATGCAGCTGTATGTGTAATGTGAGTAGTAGATATGTGAGTAGTAGTAGAAACTGTAGCCAGTTTATTTTAATATTACCAGTTGCATTGGATTACACTATAACTAGAGTCTTATATATCTGTGTTGCACAAATCATAGCTTACTTGTGAACATCATAAATAGCTGGACGGACTATCTAAACATTATTCCAGCATCATCGATGCCATCTGATCCATAAAAAGGCCATACAACAACAGGTAGTCATGTTGTCGTTGCAGCTTTTGCTGCACAAAGGCCCTACTCGTGTACTTACTGCCCACAAATGACTTTCATTGAGGATATATCATTTTGTTGAGCGTTGATAAGTAACTGACTTGATACGATACTCCCACTTGTCTTGTACATCTCTCCGCCGTAGTTCTCTTCAGTGTAGAATTCAATTAGCGGAGCAGAACATGATCCAGGTAGCCCGGGGACCTAAATATAAAAGCAAAATTAAAAAAAAATTATGCATAAATTGATTTTGTTAAATTATTCGTAATTTGTGATTTTGTTAAATTATTCGTAATTTAATGTTTATATCAATAAGATGTAAGGGCATAATTCCTTTTGAGAATTTGAATATTTTGTAAACTAAAACACCGATAAACTTACATCAGGAAGGCAACCTATTGATATATTTAATTGAACAAGGCTCATCATGTGTATAATTTAACTTTAGTATAAAATACTGACATAAAAGTCTTATATTAAAAACACTTGATGATATTTGTCTATAAGAGTTTGTAATTTTATGTAATGCATGTGCGGAAAACTACTGATATATCTTTGACAATCCTACAATGTACAATAAACTTAACTATGCATTGTATTTGTCTGGTGTTGTTTTTTGCTGCACACGCTAACTGCATATCGAAATCTTATATTTTTATCAAAGAATCATTCAATTTCTGTGTGTATGTTATTTATGCCTAACTCATGTTGTATACCACCGTAAACCTTGTTTATATGTTGCCTAGCAGCAGTTTTGGTAGTGCTGAACTCTCATTGGTAACTACCGGTACAGGTATTCTTGCGTCCTATCGGCTGTTCTATTTTTGCAGTATTGTTTGTTTATATAGTCGATGTTCATCCCTCAACATCATATTAAGCCTGTTATGAGTCATGTAACTTGCAGGACTCGTGATATTTCAACTTGCCGCATGCCTTGCTGTTTTATATCATTTACAATTATTGCTTTACTATTGCTGATGAATATACAAGACCAGAGATCAAACCAACTTGATTTCCACACGGTTAGAGCCGACTGCACCCTGTCTGTAATAGAATCGGTTAATTTTAGTGCGAGTTAACTATAATAATAAAATATAAATAATAAAATAACTTAAAAACTTAATAATTTAGTCAGTGTTTGTATGGTATGTTACGGACGCTATTATTAAAATTGTCCTACTCCTTCGGTTTTCTATTTACACTAACTACGTCATCTAAGTAGCCTGGTATTTTATTGTTTTACTGTACATATGCCCTACACTTACGTTTATTGTTTATTTTTATAAACTTGTGACCTAGTGTTACAACCCCCAAATATTGTAAGTACGTTCTATTATTTGCGTACAACAATAATTAATTATTACATCTTTCTTTAGGCCATTGAACTGCTTAACAGGCAGACACAGGCCCGATATTTGACATATATTAATCCTTGTATTTAGTTCAAGGGAACGGACATCCTATGCTAATTAGGACCATCCTGCACATTAATTAGGTGCTCGTGATTTATTGTAACTTGCAATTTAATTTCATCCCACAGCAATTTACATCTTGCCTCACAACGACTTTCCATTCCAGACAATTTGTCGCTGAGTGCTTCAACCCAGCCATTTACTTACTACAAATCACGAGACTAAACTTTTTTGTTCGACCTACTCAGTCGCGACATACAAATTTCCCTGCCATTATTAGTGCTGTTTACTTCCATTGAGTGTTGAGACATAATACACCCCCACGGCCGACAACATACAATAGCGTGGCTTAACATTTCCCATACCTATTGGCTTTGTGTGGCCTAATTGCTTGTCCAGTTCGTGCAATTCAGAGTGACGGCTCCTTCCTATTGAATGGTAGTCCATAGCATCGTTCTTGAATAGCATCACTGAATCGAATTGACAGTAGTGGACGGCATTACTCGGATTACAGTAGACAGCAACTACTAGCAGTGAAACAAGAATTGTAAAAGAACTTTAACGATACTTGTTACTCCCGTTCTCTTTGAAAGGTGCTTCTTAATTTATTTGAGATAAAGCCATCCAGCGGGAGCAAAGACTATTACTTTCTTAAAAATAGCCAAATTATTCATTTCTCTAGGTAATGAAAATAGAATAACTTCTTTGGTGATTAATTATTTATTTTGCAGAATAAATACTTGGTTAACAGACCTTTATAGTTACAACATACTATTTGTGCATAGATTACATTAACTTGACATCGTGTCTGAGTCAGATATTGACACTGAACCATTTGTCCAACACCCACCGGTCACGGCTGCCCCTCATACTAACATTCCCCCTTCCGTCGACCAGGTCGCGCCACATGCCCCCAACAAGAAATCTTGGGACAGGTCCTGCATTAGAACTAGACAATTTACCAGAGGGATTGTAGATAACATAAATGTAAAACCACCCATAGCTAGCGTTGTACAAACTGGAGTGAGCTCACAATCACTACTAGTAATGAACACATCCCCTATTATGTTCACCCCTTCACCCCACAGCAATGAGGAATTGCACCCACCGATCGATAACACCCTTTCGCAGAACATTGCAGATGAAACAATTCCTGTTCACCCGCAAGCAAGACTAGCTTACTTGCTGGAGGAGATCGACAGTTACCGGGAAAGGGTTGCAACCGGAACAGTAGCTTCTGAACAGGAGGTTAATGGGGAGGAATTACATCACATTATGCCCCACCCCAGAACTTCGTAACTTCTTCCAGTTCAATGATATGGCATGGGCAGACCTATACAAACTAAACTTTGGCCCCCTCCAGCCTTGAATCAGCAGCCGTCCTAGATGAGATAGACGCTGAGCGCGACCTGCGGGCACAGATAAAGGGACATAAGGCTGATAAGGAAATCTTGGAAATGGAGTTACAGTTAAGCGCAAACCAGCTAAGTAATAAAACCAGCCGCTGAAATAAAGTTAGAAATTGCCAAGGAAACATCTAAGCTGCAATTAGAAACTGCCAAGGTAACAGCTGAGCTGCAGTTAGACGCCGAGCAGCTGGAAAACGAACTCGCGGAGGCTTATCTAGTATTAAAGAATAAAATAATGCTAAAAAGGTTAAGTGAAAATCAGTGTAAGGAAAGAACAGGCTCAACCAGAGGACGAGACTGGCCGATTAGATGGACTTAAGCTTCGTCGGATGAAGGAAACTCCACCGACTCTAGTGAAAGTGGTAACCACTCATAAGGCAGGCAAAAGAGAGCTGTTAGAGTGGCATTGGCAGACCTGCCTCCATATAATATAATAGAGACAGGGCACCCCCAAAGCAGACTGATTTGGATCATCTGAGACCGTTGAATGCGCGGCCCCCCCTGGGTAGGTTACAGGAGGAAAATGAGCCAAACGATCCCGGGTTCGAGATCTATATAGATCTGCGGGAACAGGAACCACCTCAGTTGGTTGCGCCCCCCTTGTGCGGTATATCAGCTGAGCCGATCGACCCAGTAGTAGCTCCACACTTGACCATGAGAACAACCCCATGCCATAATAGAGATGTTGTACCACCAGCAGGTGCACCAATTGTAGCTAAAGAAATACACAGTGAAGCCACAATCTCAAACAATACCTCTCGTATAACTTGCCCAGAACCCCCCAAACTTAACTACCTGTCTAGTACCTTAGCCCGGACTAAGGACGATAGAATGTTATTCGGCACTGGAATATCCCCAATCACCGGCTTGGCAGAAAATGATATTACATGCATTACCACATGGTAACGAAGGAGGAAACAATAATAATTGGACATCGAGGGATGAACTAAATCGCCGCTCGACGTCAAAATCAACCGGATGACAGGCACCTGGCGCCCGGATCGGCCCACTTACCAGAAACGCCATTGTCATCCGACGGACGGATATCAGTCCCCACTAATGGGCAAAGGGAAGCCTACCCCAGAAGTGGAGTCAGGTTTTCCCCAGACATCCCAGGTGAAGTATTCCCCAAAGGGGCCCCTCCTTCACCCTCAGAGGCCTATGCACCCCCGTTAGATCCCAGCCTACATAATGTCCAACGTTATGTACAAAATATCGGGCAACCCAGACCCCCAGCAATGACGACTCTCGTGAAATCATTGATTCTTTATTACAAAGAAGTGATTCCTTATCACCAAATAACGATTCTATATTACTGTATCTATGATTCTGTATTACAAATGGCTTTGATACAAGACCATCTCACCTTGACCAATAAGAAAGTCGACTCCCAAGCAGTGTCGTCAAAAGGTGTAAAAATTTTAAAATGTGCCTCTGATGTGAGTGGTATTCATGCCGAGAATACAGTACATCAGAACGACCGAAGCTTATATCTAACCGACCTTTTATTAAATTCATCGGCAGTCCAAACCGACATCACCAGACATATGGCTAGGAATGACAAGAGACCTCAGGTCAAATTTTAAAGTTGGATGGTGATGAACTGAAATGGCTACCCTTTACAGTATTCTAGAATCGCCATTAAGTGAACGTGAGAAGCTTAGATATTTAATTAGTTGCCTGGAAGGACACCCTAACCAAATGGCTTCAAAATATGTGGGCCATGTAGACGGCATCAGTACTGTTTGGGATACTCTAAAGGAGCGGTATGGAAATGAAGAAAGCTTGGCACGCAACATGTATGGCAGATTAATCTCTAAAAATAGATCCACTCAAAACGGGATCTAACATCATATTATGCCTGTTACGAGTCATATAACTTGCAGGACTCGTGATATTGCTGTATGCCTTGGTGGATTACATTATTTACTATTATCAAACCAACTCGATTTCGACACGGTTAGTGCTGACTGCACCCTGTCTGTAATAGATTCGGTTCATTTTAGTGCGAGTGTGTGCGTCCATAGTACTGCAATATTATTCCCCAACTAGTAACTATCATCTATTTACACTATGTAAGCAGCACGAGTGAACTGCCATTGGTGAATCTGAGACAAGTCACTAGACTAGCCTCAGTAAACATCCTAACACTCGGGTCCCCAATAAGACAAGGTAAGCTGACTGCCTTGGCATATAAGCTTTCTCTTAGTGCAGTGGGTGTTCAAGAGCACCGAATGCAGACTGGACAGACTGATGAGGTTCTGATTAAGGACATGAGGGGCGGTTGGCGACTCGCTCTCGCTTCAGCAGATGATAGTGGAAATGGTGGAATTGGTCTATTGATGAATCCAACTGCACATGCAGCATTGGACAAAGTAGACCAAATCTCTAACCGCATCATCCGTTGCTACTTCTCATGTTCTGGAAGACTGGCTAAGAAGTTTCCTAAGGTGGTTCTGATTGTGTGCTACTCTCCAACGAGTGTTGCCCCTGTAGAGGAGGTGGAAAATTTCTACCACAATCTACAAGCAGCTACTGATGGAGTGGATCAGCATGCATTCTTAACATTCCTGGGAGACTTTAATGCAAGTCTGCATCAATCACCTACATCGCCCTGGGTCTATAGCAATACTGCATCAATCACCTACATCGCCCTGGGTCTATAGCAATAGTGTTAACCGAAATTCCGTCCATCTTCAGGATTTTATCTCTGGAAATGGATTGTTTTTGGCTGGAACCCAGTTCAAGAAGCTCATATTGGACCCAGTGCTCACAAGTCCCAGATAGACCATGCAGATAGGAAATACAGGAGCTCTATACAAGTGTTCGCGCTTTTAGACCTTTAGCAGTTTAACCTGCCAATTTTAGTTGTTTTTTTTGTTTATAAATCGACTTTAGCCTAGACCAATTATTTAATGTACTGAAGTTACATCTGCCGAAGCCAGTCTGTGCGCGATCATTCACCCACAGTTAAGGGAGACTGGATTCGGGTGCTTTGAAGTTATTGCGGTGCAGACCTACTATATTATTCGATTGATCGTTACTATATAATCTCTGACAAATATATTTACTTTCGGGGAAATATTAACAGTTCCTTTAGGACGTGGCGCTTTAAGTATAAAAACAGAGTTATGACTTATACTAATCACAACTAGATGGCTAATGAGTTTTGTAAATAGCGCATTCTTTAGGAGATGCTTTATTATCTGTCACACTACTTCACACGACTTCACACTACTTCACACTATTGCACACTGATCTGCCGACCGTCACTGAATTTGATCATATATAAGGAAGATCGCAACTGACACTTGTAGGGATTATGAAATAGCATTTAATTCACACAAAAACCACAATAATGTAAGTCGCAGTTGCTACCGGTAACCTGTTACTCTAACCTTCAGTAATCAAGAAGATTGGGGGTTTTATGATTATTCATCAGGATTCTCCAAATATATCAGCAATATACATCAACAAATAACAACAATTAATAACAGAAGTAAAATAATGCGGTGAACAATCAGCATGTGTTACGTAAGTCAGTATGTATCAATGTGTTATGAGTTATGGTATGACCAGGTGAGTGATCGAATGTTGAGTCAGTAGGTTCATCAGATAATAGATTTACGTTCTTGTAATCAAAGCCATCAGATGTTTAGGCCAAAGTCTGAAACTTCCACAACAGAAGTACAGAAGAATTCTAAGCCGGTTTTCTGGCTCAGAAAGGTAAACAAAGACCGTAATGCATTGCGCGGTTTTCCGTAGGCCCTTGTTCAACATAAAGTAAAAATCGCTCTGATTGGCTGAGCAGAACAAAGAGGTTCCACGTTTACAGGAAACCAGCTGACAGATTTCGTCATCTGAGCTCCAGTCCTTTAGAGATTATGCGCATTGCGGCAAAAATGACTTGTTATGTCCGCTAAAGCACCTACACTGTGCATTGCGGGGAAAAATGACTTGTTATGTCCGCAAAAGCTTTTACACCGCTCCCAGAAAATGGGATTTGAGTCTATAAAATATAAAAAATCACAGTTTCTAAAATATAAAAATACTCTAAACAATTAGTCCTTCTTACGTGAATGGCATTTACGAAGTTTTTTGAGGCTAGCAAGAGTCATTTTCTCTTTGGGGCGAGCCACTTTACTAGGAGGGCTATAACTCCTGGGTGAGGGGTGCAATACAATTGCATCGGAAGGTTTAGGGTTATGGTCGGTGTATCCGCCGGTCGAGGTACCCGGTTGATCGATATCAACCTCAGTGGAACAAGGTCGAACAACCTTTAGAGCGCGTTTCAAGACAGCAGCTCTTACTGGTCCCTGACGGGTCGTTTGCACGAGAGTGGTAGGTTGACCGTGAGTAGTGAGAAATTTCCTCGGTTTGATGGTTATTTCCAACTCGCGTTCTCTGGCTTTATATTCATATGGTTGTCTATGAACTTCTTGTAACTCTGGATGCGAGTTTATGAACAAGTCACCGCGTGATTTATCAATGTTAGAAACTTTAAACTGTATGTAAGATCTTCCGGTTTCACCATATAATATTGAGTTAAATTGACATAATAAGGGTGGTCTTTGATCCCATAAAATGAGTTCGGTAAAGGTCTAGCGCGTAGGTTGACCTCGTGTACCATATGACGGACAAGATCCGCTCTATTGTCCGGAGGTTTAACGAGTATACCGTCGACACGAGTGGCCTCGATTGGCGGACGTTGTAACATAGGAGCGTCAGCGATAAGATCTCTAGATCTTAGGTTGATATCAACCGGATGGGGCTGTACCATGGCGAAGAGTTTGTCTCCGAAATGGGGAACCATGTAAGGATGAAAAATGGTTTTGGAATAGAGATCGGTCATAAGGATTTCAGCTTCTGGCTGGGCTAAAGCTGCTTCTTCTCTCTCGTCCATTTCGATATGCTTCTCCTCAAGCTGATTTTCCTCCGCTGGTCGTGGGAAGCGTTCGTCCAAAAACTCTTGCAGAGAGTAGATTCGTCCAAGTTCGATGTCTTCCTCGAGATTCTGGATTTCCCGATCAAACTGGGGTAAAGCTAATTCTTTTACCGCTTGGACTTGCCGCTGCAATTTACATTTATCTAAACAATCGTAAGTTCCTTTTCCAATCTTTTGTCGAATAGCGTCTACCGCGTTTCGTACAACGCTCTCCTCCACCTCGGTGACAGGTTGTATCGGGGTTAGACAGGGACGATTATACGGGTTGAACGGCGATATGAGGTGTCCGCGTCCCAATCCGGCTAGGTAAGATGGGCGAATATCTAGGGAGCCCACAACCGGAGTGCCACCGACTAATTGTTCGGGTAACACTAGATCTTTGAACAGTGAGTACAGTTCGGGAGGATCCGTGATACTATTAGGATCAAGAGTCTGAGGTCTCACCAGGGAATGAGGAGGTCTGACCGAGTATTCCGGAACTCTGATCATCGGTTTATTTAAGGATCGTTTGAGTCGAGCGAGCGTAGGTGATACGTCGAACAAGTTTCGCTCGAAACACCCGTAAGAATAGCGAGTAAAACTGTGTTTAGCGCAACGTCTCCGCGTATGTTTATGTCTTTCTGTTTGTTGGTTGGGTCTAGGGCATTCATCGTAATAATACCATAGACGCATGTCTTGTAGAGGAAACGCGGGTGATCTTTCTCCAGTTTTACAATGTTTCTCTCAAGAATTCCAAATATACGTTGAAGTCACTGCGTTTATCCGGTTCTTCAACATCTTCTCTTTCGAGTCGATTTCGAATAGAATTTTTCGTGTTCGATTCTCAGTTTATCGTTCCGACTCTGCTGGGTATGATATTTAAATAGGATCATTTCCCTTTCGGTGTCTACATCGTCCGTATCATGTAAATCGATAGGATGACCAGTAGTTAAGAAGTCCATATACGTACCATTACGATGCGTATAGCGAGCGGTGAATTTTCTATAGTCCAATTCACGCTTGAGTTGTTCCTTTGACATTGGCGGTTCGATATAACGGCCATCGTCCTCCGTAGTGGGTTGACTAGCGTCGCCGTGTATTAAACTATCAACAAACGCTTGCAAGGGTAGGGTATATCGCTCCCTGATACCAAGATTATCCTCTATCAACTCAGTCATAGCTGCTATATGAGTTTATCGATATTATAATTAATCATAATTTAGGCTAGCGGTCGTCGCTGCCTCCCCCTCAATGCCCCCGGACAGCGCAAGCTCCTCAGCGCTAATGTACTGTCGCCGCTGTGTCTCTCGCCAACGTAGTAGCTATACAACGACAACAATAACCAGCACGAGTCATTCCACTGTCCGTCCCAAGGGCTCAGAATTACTTCAGGTTCTTGCTACAGAGGCAGGGTAACTTTCACAACTGCGACTCGCTACTGTAAACACACTTTAGTAGTAACATTCACCTATAAATGCACAAATTCCACACAACTGTCACAAATTGTACACATTCGGGCCATTTGTCCGTTAGTCAAGTGCCTTCCAGAATGCCTCGTTATTATTATGTATCCCTGGATACTAGCAGTGTGCTATTTATTCCGTATGCTATTCAATGGGGCAAGCTTTCTATTGTTCTTTTAACTCGCTTCTAATTCTAGGTGGTTGTTGCTATGGTGACATTATGGAAAGCTAGCAGTAGAATTAGGGTAATTCTCATGCATACAGATCTGGGATGCTATTTAATAGTAATTCTTTAATTGTCAATATTCCCCTTTATACATGATTTTATGAATTTTATCGGCTATTGACTATATATTGGAGATTCTCTCACACTAATATACTTAATAGGGTGAATCTCCGCTCCCATGATCTATTAATTAATGGAATTTTGGGAATGTTATAAATTGTATAAAATAACAATTTATCAAATTCATGAGAGGATATGAATTTAAATTTATTCCCATAAATTTTATTATTTAATATTAAAATAGACACAATTTTATTCCAGAACATGTCTGGGGACTAGGATCCTTAATTCTAGGAAATTTGTCCTTTTAAGAGTGTCGGTACGTGCTACGATATCTTAATCGACTAGAATTTTAAAGGATCTGAATTTGGATTTATAGATTTTCTTGGTTTACAAACTCCTTAGAGTTTATTTGTCTGCATTTACTCTATTATAACATTTGTTTTAATAGATTTTTGTAAATATTAAATAGTTAATATTTAAGATGGGCACCGATTTATTCCAGAACTTGTCTGGGGACGTTAACCACTGATTCTAGAATTTTGTCTTTCAAGTATATCGGTGGGTGCCGCGATATCTTAATCGACTAGAATTACAGATGGTCAAAGGGTTTAACAGATTTATTTTGCGTTTTACGCTACTGTTAAAGGGACATCACGCTACTATATGTATTATTTAATATACGGTACGAGAGCAATATTGCAAGAAGCAATGTCAGTGAGAAGAGGCAAGTCGTTTCCAAGGTCTACCTAGAGCTTGGTTTAGCCGAGACACGAGGATCTGAACTTTGCATTCCTAATACTCTACTTACCAATAATACTTGAGTATAGTAGGAGCTTTATTGTACTTTAATAAGTACGGACATTTCATCTTACTGTAGTCACGTATTTATAATATGATACGGACAGTAAGGAAAGAGAAAAAGAATTATTTTCTCGCCGTTGCACTAAATATATAATGTTAAGTAATTAAGTAATAAACACGAATATATATATTGCACTAATCTACTAAATAATCGCTAAAATAACATTCTACTAAATAAAATTAAAGAAAACGATTATAATAAAATTACATAATAATACATACATAAATATAAAAATAATAAAAACCAATATAAAATAATATAGTCACACACCCACTCCAGACGCGGTTACGTTGGGGAGTCCCTAGATGTTTGTTGGTTTAGGGAGGTGGTCGTGGGAAGAGTATCTTGCCTTCCATAGTTTCCGGATAGCTCTCTGTCTCTTTCCAGTAAACATAAACGACCAATTGGGCGATTGAGTTGCTGTGTTTCGAATACAATTCCAGGTTTCTTAAAGTTACGTCGCATGACGACGAGTTCTACCGATCGCACTAAACCATCATCGGATATATGAGTCTCGATGATACGACCTGTCTGCCACCGCTTACGTGGAAGATCTGATTCCACAATAAGGACCATGTCTCCGGCACTGACGTTTTCTTGCTGAGCAAACCACTTGATTCGAAGTTGTAGCGTAGGCAGATAATGTTTTTCGAAATGGTCAGTGAAACGACTGGATAATAACTGCATGAGTTGCCAAGTTTGTTGGCAGTATTCGTCTCCATCTGTGATTTCCGATTGTGGGAGCATGGCTACAGGTTTCTTCAGTAAGAAATGCGCGGGTGTTAGCGCTTCTAGGGAGTCGGGACTCGATGAGACTAGCATAAGCGGTCTCTCGTTAAGATAGGCGGCGATTTCTTCCATTAACGTCCGCAAAAGTTCGTCGGTGAGATACACGCGGCAAGGCACTATAAAGTGAAATGCGGTCTTCACGCTCCTTATTAATCTCTCCCAACTTCCTCCCCACCAAGGGGCGTCGGCGGCGTTGAAGGTCCAGCTAGATGCTGTTACCCTTAGCTGATCGTCCACCTGTCTTTGGTTCCAATCTTTAACGTAAGCTTTGATCTCATTATTGGCGCCAATGAAGTTCGTTCCCTTATCAGATCTCATCGTGTTGCTAGTTCCAAATCGGGCGATCTGCCGGCGTAAACTCAGTATGAAGCTGTTGGTAGATAGATCGTTCACCATATCTAGATGGATCACTCTACAAGTCATACAGACAAAGATGACACACCATCGCTTGACTATAGTCCTAGCACGATATACTTCAATAGGGCCAAATAAATCCACACCGGTATTAGTAAAGGGTGGTTCATAGAAGCTTACTCGTTCCCTAGGTAATTCTGCCTCTCGCTGTGTTAAAGGCCTACAGGGTATACAGTTCCTAAGAACTTGGTTCAGAGCTCTACAGGGTTTATGGAAATAATAGTGAGTTCGAATTTCGCTCAGAACTCGTTCTCTACCAGCATGGTAAAGCCTACTGTGAACATCTACAATCATCTTGATTTGTATTTCAAGATTTCTAATGAGTATGGGAAATTTAGTGTCAAAGGACAATGGAGCATTAGTTAGTCTCCCTCCAACACGTATTAACCCATCTATCATTGTGCTAGAGAAACGATCCCTTAAGCGCATCTGTGGATTTCTCAACAACAGGAAATACTTATCGGAATCTTCATAGCATTGCAGGAGTCTCAGTATCTGTTTATTGGTTTCTTCATGCTCCTGGTAACTGATCTTCTCCGTCAGAAACCTATCCGACACTTTGTATTTGGGAAGATCTTTAATAGCATGGACCTACTCGGATGTCGGTGGAGCGGTATCACTAGCGATCTTCGTCCTGGAGTAGTGATGATGGAAGCATCGCTTCAAATACATGACGGCCTTACAAAGCCGGTTCCAGGAGCTATAGTGATTTATCGCTCTCTGCAGGAGAGGTGAGAGTCCCTGCGAGACGTCTGGTGTTCCAGATTTCCAGTCTCTATCTCTGATTTCTACAACAGATTTGTTTGTGGTGGAGGAGTTTAGATCCACAGCGTCGTCCCCGGAGATATGTAAGACAGACAGATCTATCACAGGTTTAAATAACTTTAATTTACTTGTCCAGGTTTTGGGTTTGACTTTCCCCGCTCCCTTGGCTTGTCTAATCTCAGCCATAGTGAGATGAGGAGGCCATTCATCCTCTTCTTTACTTAGGAAGTCGGGTCCACCTAACCAGTCTGGAGTATCTATCAGTTCTTGAGGAGTTGCTCCTCTGGAGGCGATGTCGGCTGGATTAATCATCCCAGGGCAATGTCTCCATTGATCTACATTATTGCGACTAAGTATAATGGCTACTCTGTTGGTAACAAAGACGCTGAACTGACAGACTTCATTGGTTATATACTCCAAAACGAGTAAAGCATCAGTCCAATAGACAGTTTTCTCCAGTGGATAGTCGATCTGTTCTGTTACATTCCGGCCAATGGCTGTAGCATATAGAGCCGCCTTTAACTCCGCTCGAGGAACTCGTAGTTTGTTGTTTATCAAGGCCTTAGAGGTGACCAAGGCAACTTTAATTCCGTCCGGAGTTTCAACCCTCAGGTAAGCTACTATACCTATTCCCATATCGCTGGCGTCTCCAAACACATGGAGTTGATAGGAATACGTGGGGAGAACGTCACCAAAATATGAACGGGAAATCGTAAAGTTCTCGATGGATGGTAGAGAATCTTCCCATTTCATCCACTTCTTTAGTAGTTCGCCCTTAAGTGGATCATCCCACGAGTGGTTTTCAAGCCACATTTGTTGCACTAAGCTCCGAGCAACCAATATAACTGGGGTAATAAATCCCAATGGATCGAAATAAGTGCTTAGGATACTTAGACAAATCCGTTTGGTTCGAACTGGATTATCTTGCTGTTTTAGCTGGAAAAACAATATATCTCTCTCTGTGTCCCATTTTAAACCAAGCGTCTTGGTTTCCGGAAGATCGTCCTTGATAAGGTCCAGATCTTTAACACCTCAGTCTTCTACCGGGATCGATTCCAGAAACTCACGGGAGTTACTAGTGAATTTGGTTAGTCGAAATCCACTGCGTTTCAAGCACTCTACCGTTCCTTTGGCAACATCAATGGCTTCTTCCGCCGATGGGAGGGACTTTAAATTGTCGTCCATGTATATATCCCGTTTGATGTTGTCGATAACTGCTTTAGAGAAGGCGTCTCGGTTGTCATCAGCAGTGGTACGCACTACTGAACAAGCGTTCGAGGGGCTCGAGATGATCCCGAAAGCCTGGATGGTCACCCAGTACTCCACCGGTTTTTGGTTGAGGTCTCCTTCAGGCCACCACAGAAATCGTAGGCTGTCTCGATCCCTATACAGGACCTATCCTTGACTTGTAAGAACATGCCTTCTATATCCGAAGCGAAAGCGATAGAATATTGCCGTAATCTTAATAGTATTCCCAACAAGGATTGGAGTAAGTTGGGTCCCAGCAACAATTCGGAGTTCAGGGATTGGCCCATGTAAAGGGCGGAGCCGTCGAACACTATCCGGACTTCGTTGGGTTTACCGGGTTTGGGAACGTAATGATGTGTTAGATAATACGTTCTCTCTGTGATGGGTGTTTCTTCCAGTACTCGCTCCGCGTATCCCTTATCGATAAATTTCTTCAGCTGGGTCTTATACATCTCTTTAGCTGAAGCATTGGCCGTAAGACGCCGATGTAGTTGCGCGATTCTCTTCTCCGCTAAGGGTCGGTTATTTATAAAGTTGGGTTCTCGCCGTCGGAATGGAAGACCAATCTCATAGCGACCGTGATCTTTAAGAAAACGGGTAGTCATTTCCTGAATCTGTTTGGCTCTCTCCTCCTCGACAGACAAGGCCTTGTCGTAGGAGGAATTGGGCTCTACGGCTTCTTGAGTAAAGAATCGTACAGCGTGTTCATCGCAAATCTTATTGCTATATCGATCTATCACCTCGTTTAATTTATCGTTGTAGTCGAATTGTCCGCCATGGTTGATGAGATGGCACAGGTTTACTTGGTTTCGCCAAGTTTCATTTTCGGCGAGGAGGTCGATTGTATTTTCCTCGTCGAATAATTGGTTAATATCGTCATTATCTGAGGAGTATGGGGTTCCCTCAGTTGTGGTTTCTCCTTCACTAATACTTCTTCCCATTCACTCACTTGATGTATCTTTTCTGGAGGAAGTCTTTCTATCAGTGTTCTACGGGAAGGTCCAGTGAAATACCAACCTACTCTCGTTCTTCCCGCATATGTTTATAATGGTTGCGGTCGAGCAGGCCGTTTTTCTAATGTCTCTAGCACCTCGTGCGCATTTTGGCCGATCAGTATCTGTACCCCTGGGTAGTCGGTGTTGAATCTAGGGATATCATGCTGCTGGGTAAAATGGTCTTCATCCCAGTTGTAAGGTTCCACTTGGATGGTAGCAAAGTTCTTTATCGCCACCATTTTTACTGACCTTATGCTATATTCTCCTAGTTCATCCTGGGGAGTGGACAACGCGCCTACATAATAATCTGTAGCTACTGTGGATTTCCAAACCTGCATAATTCCTGAAAGGTTCAACTTAGTTCGGAACTTGGGTTGTCCAGCAAAGATGTCTTCGGCTAGCTCTTTGTCGATGAATGTACCTGTGCTACCGGAGTCAAGGAGGGCGTTTACTATAAAACTCTTACCTGGCCCGTGGACTCTCAGCTGCACTACTGGGAATTCCCGAATTCCGACGTTGGAAGTTGGCGCTTTCCAAGATGGTTGCGGAATAGTCGGTTGCGCTTCGTTATCGGTTTCAGTCTCATACGTAAGCGCTCAATACACTGCGGTGTTTATCATATAACAGGATTCGTTTTCATTGGAGAATTCGTCCGTGTAGAATCCTTCCATCTCAGAGCTGTGGTCAGTGTCGTTCACATCACTGAATTGGACATGTAGTTCGGACTCACTTACCTGACTCGTGCGGGTTCTTTCAAATTCTGTGTGCAGCAAGATATGATGTTTCGCGCCGCACTTAGTGCACCTCGTGTCTGAGTAACAGGTCCGCCGTTGGTGTCCTTGTCTGAGACAATTATAACACAACCGCTTATCCCACATGACATCACGTCTATCCTTTAGGGATTTCTTCAAGAATTCATCACATCCACTTAAACGATGGGGCCCGTCGCACAATGCACATTTGGGTTTGATGTTACTTACTTTAACCTGTGTTGTGTTGTGCACACTTGTTCTTTCCTCGGGCTTTCTTCCATGAATTCTCTTAGGAGACATAGGAGGAGTTGTTGTTACCTGTTCTCTCCTGTCACTGGTTCGAGGTTTAAATTTACTTACGTCTTTACATGTTTTGTTGACATAATAAGATCTTTCGGTGTCTTTCCCGCTGTTCTCCTCGTGGGAGGTTTGGCTTTCGCCGTCGTCTGTATAACACACTGGTGTTACTTTTCTCCTAGAAACAGGTTTTTCACTCACCGTATTCTCCGGCGTCTTGTCTCGGGACTGCTTTAGGAGCTGCAATCTTACCTCTCCATTTAAGAATGACATGAGATCAGCCATGGTAGGGTCTCTTTGTTGCTGGTCCATCATATAGATAACTCTTTTGTCCCAACGCGTACCTACTCCACCCTTTGGCAAAGTAGATGCCACAGCTCCAACAACCATAGAACTCTGATATTCATGAGACTTACCTAGCCAATCTAACTGTCTACAGATCTCCTGGATCTCATCGGAAAATTCTATAATCCCGCTGCTAAGAAACTTTCGGGGCATTACTAATTTCGCATACAAATATCTAGCTATGTTAGTCCTATTACCATACCTGATGTTTAGTGTATCCCAAACTTATCTTAATCCATCTGGATGTCCAATAAACTTTAACGCCATTAACTTGGGAGGTCCTTCCAAGCACTCGATGAGGAATCTAAGTTTCTCTCCGTGGGATAGTACGGAACTCTGTATGTTATCTTTATAATATTCATTAAAAGGTAACAATTTCATCTCATCTCCATTGAACTTGATGATCTCTCCCACCTTTACCACTTGACGGGCTTCGGTTCTAGCCATTTGACGCGTAAAACTTTCTTGGGCTATTGTATTATTTAATATCGAGCTATCGGTATATAAATTTCTCGGATTAGGATCAGGTCTATATGGAATATCATTATCAACAGGTTTATAATTACCCTTAATAGGGTTCACTATAGGAGTTTCTACTTCACTAGCAGTATAGATGCGTGTAGGCTCCACACCTTGCGCATGAAATACTTCAGACTTAACAGGTTGACACATTGTTACTGGGGGTGGTGGTATACCCAATTGTATATTTACTAATTTATCGCGTTCTAACGCGATACTCTGCTGCACTTCTTGCCACTCTAACCTACTCTCTCTTACTGTTCCCTTTAACTGCTGAACAGTCCCTTCCAACTCCCGGACCTGCTGGGAGGAACATATACGCTGTTCCCTCAGCTGCCCGAGCAGGAGACCCATCTCCCGCCGTCCCTCATCCACCCACTCTACCGCCGAAGCGGGAGCCGCCAACATAGTATCGGGTAGACGAGGGACGACGGGCGACAAATCGTTGATGTCTTGCTCGGTGTCCAGGACCGGGATTGATTCAGGGGCTATTCTACTGGGCACAGGTAGTTTAGTACTGTGCAAAGGGAATTTAGAGTTAGGTTCTGGAAGTACAGGGGTCTCTATCACAGAGGGGGTGGCTTCGAGGACAGGCCTAATTATTTCAGGCTCATCTACTATAGTAGGGAGTATTTCTACTCTAATAATTTGGTCTGTAGGCTCAGGATTACTTAAATCTACACTAGCTAGTTGCCTTCTCACAGATGGAGGCAAATTAGGCAATTTCTGCCGGTGCAGCGCCCTTCTACGTCCGCTGGAACGAGATTTATTTCCTCTACCTTCAGGATCTGTTGTATCGCCTTCATCAGAGGATGTAAATCCCTGTCTCTTGGGAGTAGATCGACTTAGCAGCTGCATCTGAGTAGCTGTTCTCTGTTTATTTAAGTAATCTCGCTTCACTTGAAGATTTTCCAACTCTAGTTGGGCTGTCTCTTCAGATGCCTTCCGTTCTGCTTCTACCACTGCCTCTGCCGCTTTTCTTTCAGCTTCTACCGCTGCCGCTTTTCTTTCAGCTTCTGCCGCTGCCACTGCTGCTTTTCTTTCAGCTTCTGCCGCTTTTCTTTCAGCTTCTGCCGCTTTTCTTTCAGCTTCTGCTGCTTTTCTTTCAGCTTCTGCCGCTGCCGCTGCAGCTGCCGCATTTCTTTCAGCTTCTGCCGCTGCCGCTGCTGCTGCCTTTCTGTCTTCTATCTGTTTTTTCTTTAGTTGTTCTTCCTGTTCCATAGCGATGAGGATGCTTTCATCAAATTTAGCCTGCTCATCGGCTAATATTTCCGCATCTAACGAGTCCAACACAAATTTGGCTCCCTCACTATTAGGGTGAAGTCCAACTAGCCGTCTCCTTAACTCTTTGTCACCTATAAATCGTTGATAGTCCGACAGATAGATGTCAATAGCATCCTTCTTCTGAGGTTTCTCGGATATAGCTTCGCTTTCCACCTGAGAAAAGGTAGCGTCTGTTGACTCTCCGTGGGTCATGCGCTCGGTTAGCTGAGCTTTCCATTGTGTCGTTCCCTGGACTTTAAGACTCACCCGTTGGAACCAAGTCTTTACGGCCACTTGCAAGGACGTGTCTTGGCTTCTCTTCGAAGCTTCCTCAAAGGCTGAAAGGATTAGTCTGATCCGTAAAATTCGGTCTCGCACTTGATAAAGCAGCTCTCCCTGCTCTTGAGGTCCTTGTCATTGTTGGAATAGGTGTTCTTCTAATCGCTCTAAAGAACTGAAGAATCCCTGGACATATCCTGCTGCCAACCTCTGTAAAAGCTTCTGTGGGATATAACTGGCCCCTTTTGCTTCGCAATCCAGTTTCCCCCCAGGCGCTGGAATACTCTAAAAGGGTTCTCTAACTGTATATATATTCCCCTCGCCCGCAAGGTACCGTTACAGGTGTTTTAACGGACATAAAAGTCATTCTTCTATATACATGTTTTGGCGGACATGGTAAGGCAAAAAACCTGCAATGCACCAAATACCTTACACAGCTTAGCCTTGATGATTCATATTACGACATCTAACAGCTGGTTGCTGACATGGGAACAGCCATTGGACGCATGGTTCTTTGTTTGGCTTGAGCCAATCAGAGCGATTTTTTCTGTCGACGTGTAGATATTTGGTCGATCATACTAGGAGTGTTCTGTCTTACTGTTTTTTCTTGATACTTTGTTGTTGCTATCTAGGCCAGGAACACCGGCTCTAGAGTCAATTCATTTTCATACTTTAGAAGAAACATTAGTAGGCTTAAGATTATAGAGCGTATAACTGTTATCTTGTCACATCTTGTCATATCATATCTTAACCTACCATCTTAATGTTGTTTACTGTTGTGTTTTGGTTGAATATTATTTGGAGAACATATATAAAGAACCCAAATTTCCCAATTTTCTTGATACACTACAGGTTAGAGAGACGGGATATATATAGCGATTGCGACTTATATTATTGTGGTTTGTAGTGAATTTAATGCTATTTGATAAGCCCTACATGAGTCAATTGCTGCTCTCTTTATATATGATAAAATTCATTGACGGTCGGCAAATTAGTGAGAAGTATTGTGTGTTACCGGTAGTGTGCCTGATTGTGACTGATAACTAAGCATTTCCTAAAGAATGCGCCTCATACGTGAATCATAAGCCTTACCGACTTACCGTTGTGATTAGTATAAGTCATATCTCTGTTTACCTAGATAGAGCGCCACGTCCTAAAGGAACTGTTAATATTTACCGAAAGTAAATAATATTAGTCAGAAATTAATTATTAACGATCAATCGAATAATACAATACAGTAAGCTTACACTACAATAATAATCTAAGCCCTCAGAATCCAGTCTCCCGGGTATATCCAGCGGGTGAATGGACGCGCACTAGGCTGGCTTCTGCTAATGTTGTGTTTATTGGTATTAAATATTTGTCATCTTCTAAAGTCTATTTATAAACCAAAAGACATATAAATTTTGGCAGGTTAAACTGCTAAAGTATAGTAGGAGCTTTATTGTACTTTAATAAGTACGGACATTTCATCTTACTGTAGTCACGTATTTATAATATGATACGGACAGTAAGGAAAGAGAAAAAGAATTATTTTCTCGCCGTTGCACTAAATATATAATGTTAAGTAATTAAGTAATAAACACGAATATATATATTGCACTAATCTACTAAATAATCGCTAAAATAACATTCTACTAAATAAAATTAAAGAAAACGATTATAATAAAATTACATAATAATACCTGAATATATATTATGAATATCCATAGTAAATTTACATTGTAAACTGCACAAGTTGTTTATTAAATAGCCTAAATAATTAATCTATATTATTTAACCTATCTAAAGTCACAAACTAAGTGACTACGAGATCGGTTAATACCGATCGGGTAGATCGGAGCCCCGCAACCCCGCACCGTCCCCAAAGCCCAGTGCCCGCCATGGGCGCCGCCCACCACGCAGGGGCAATTACATAATAATACATACATAAATATAAAAATAATAAAAACCAATATAAAATAATATAGTCACACACCCACTCCAGACGCGGTTACGTTGGGGAGTCCCTAGATGTTTGTTGGTTTAGGGAGGTGGTCGTGGGAAGAGTATCTTGCCTTCCATAGTTTCCGGATAGCTCTCTGTCTCTTTCCAGTAAACATAAACGACCAATTGGGCGATTGAGTTGCTGTGTTTCGAATACAATTCCAGGTTTCTTAAAGTTACGTCGCATGACGACGAGTTCTACCGATCGCACTAAACCATCATCGGATATATGAGTCTCGATGATACGACCTGTCTGCCACCGCTTACGTGGAAGATCTGATTCCACAATAAGGACCATGTCTCCGGCACTGACGTTTTCTTGCTGAGCAAACCACTTGATTCGAAGTTGTAGCGTAGGCAGATAATGTTTTTCGAAATGGTCAGTGAAACGACTGGATAATAACTGCATGAGTTGCCAAGTTTGTTGGCAGTATTCGTCTCCATCTGTGATTTCCGATTGTGGGAGCATGGCTACAGGTTTCTTCAGTAAGAAATGCGCGGGTGTTAGCGCTTCTAGGGAGTCGGGACTCGATGAGACTAGCATAAGCGGTCTCTCGTTAAGATAGGCGGCGATTTCTTCCATTAACGTCCGCAAAAGTTCGTCGGTGAGATACACGCGGCAAGGCACTATAAAGTGAAATGCGGTCTTCACGCTCCTTATTAATCTCTCCCAACTTCCTCCCCACCAAGGGGCGTCGGCGGCGTTGAAGGTCCAGCTAGATGCTGTTACCCTTAGCTGATCGTCCACCTGTCTTTGGTTCCAATCTTTAACGTAAGCTTTGATCTCATTATTGGCGCCAATGAAGTTCGTTCCCTTATCAGATCTCATCGTGTTGCTAGTTCCAAATCGGGCGATCTGCCGGCGTAAACTCAGTATGAAGCTGTTGGTAGATAGATCGTTCACCATATCTAGATGGATCACTCTACAAGTCATACAGACAAAGATGACACACCATCGCTTGACTATAGTCCTAGCACGATATACTTCAATAGGGCCAAATAAATCCACACCGGTATTAGTAAAGGGTGGTTCATAGAAGCTTACTCGTTCCCTAGGTAATTCTGCCTCTCGCTGTGTTAAAGGCCTACAGGGTATACAGTTCCTAAGAACTTGGTTCAGAGCTCTACAGGGTTTATGGAAATAATAGTGAGTTCGAATTTCGCTCAGAACTCGTTCTCTACCAGCATGGTAAAGCCTACTGTGAACATCTACAATCATCTTGATTTGTATTTCAAGATTTCTAATGAGTATGGGAAATTTAGTGTCAAAGGACAATGGAGCATTAGTTAGTCTCCCTCCAACACGTATTAACCCATCTATCATTGTGCTAGAGAAACGATCCCTTAAGCGCATCTGTGGATTTCTCAACAACAGGAAATACTTATCGGAATCTTCATAGCATTGCAGGAGTCTCAGTATCTGTTTATTGGTTTCTTCATGCTCCTGGTAACTGATCTTCTCCGTCAGAAACCTATCCGACACTTTGTATTTGGGAAGATCTTTAATAGCATGGACCTACTCGGATGTCGGTGGAGCGGTATCACTAGCGATCTTCGTCCTGGAGTAGTGATGATGGAAGCATCGCTTCAAATACATGACGGCCTTACAAAGCCGGTTCCAGGAGCTATAGTGATTTATCGCTCTCTGCAGGAGAGGTGAGAGTCCCTGCGAGACGTCTGGTGTTCCAGATTTCCAGTCTCTATCTCTGATTTCTACAACAGATTTGTTTGTGGTGGAGGAGTTTAGATCCACAGCGTCGTCCCCGGAGATATGTAAGACAGACAGATCTATCACAGGTTTAAATAACTTTAATTTACTTGTCCAGGTTTTGGGTTTGACTTTCCCCGCTCCCTTGGCTTGTCTAATCTCAGCCATAGTGAGATGAGGAGGCCATTCATCCTCTTCTTTACTTAGGAAGTCGGGTCCACCTAACCAGTCTGGAGTATCTATCAGTTCTTGAGGAGTTGCTCCTCTGGAGGCGATGTCGGCTGGATTAATCATCCCAGGGCAATGTCTCCATTGATCTACATTATTGCGACTAAGTATAATGGCTACTCTGTTGGTAACAAAGACGCTGAACTGACAGACTTCATTGGTTATATACTCCAAAACGAGTAAAGCATCAGTCCAATAGACAGTTTTCTCCAGTGGATAGTCGATCTGTTCTGTTACATTCCGGCCAATGGCTGTAGCATATAGAGCCGCCTTTAACTCCGCTCGAGGAACTCGTAGTTTGTTGTTTATCAAGGCCTTAGAGGTGACCAAGGCAACTTTAATTCCGTCCGGAGTTTCAACCCTCAGGTAAGCTACTATACCTATTCCCATATCGCTGGCGTCTCCAAACACATGGAGTTGATAGGAATACGTGGGGAGAACGTCACCAAAATATGAACGGGAAATCGTAAAGTTCTCGATGGATGGTAGAGAATCTTCCCATTTCATCCACTTCTTTAGTAGTTCGCCCTTAAGTGGATCATCCCACGAGTGGTTTTCAAGCCACATTTGTTGCACTAAGCTCCGAGCAACCAATATAACTGGGGTAATAAATCCCAATGGATCGAAATAAGTGCTTAGGATACTTAGACAAATCCGTTTGGTTCGAACTGGATTATCTTGCTGTTTTAGCTGGAAAAACAATATATCTCTCTCTGTGTCCCATTTTAAACCAAGCGTCTTGGTTTCCGGAAGATCGTCCTTGATAAGGTCCAGATCTTTAACACCTCAGTCTTCTACCGGGATCGATTCCAGAAACTCACGGGAGTTACTAGTGAATTTGGTTAGTCGAAATCCACTGCGTTTCAAGCACTCTACCGTTCCTTTGGCAACATCAATGGCTTCTTCCGCCGATGGGAGGGACTTTAAATTGTCGTCCATGTATATATCCCGTTTGATGTTGTCGATAACTGCTTTAGAGAAGGCGTCTCGGTTGTCATCAGCAGTGGTACGCACTACTGAACAAGCGTTCGAGGGGCTCGAGATGATCCCGAAAGCCTGGATGGTCACCCAGTACTCCACCGGTTTTTGGTTGAGGTCTCCTTCAGGCCACCACAGAAATCGTAGGCTGTCTCGATCCCTATACAGGACCTATCCTTGACTTGTAAGAACATGCCTTCTATATCCGAAGCGAAAGCGATAGAATATTGCCGTAATCTTAATAGTATTCCCAACAAGGATTGGAGTAAGTTGGGTCCCAGCAACAATTCGGAGTTCAGGGATTGGCCCATGTAAAGGGCGGAGCCGTCGAACACTATCCGGACTTCGTTGGGTTTACCGGGTTTGGGAACGTAATGATGTGTTAGATAATACGTTCTCTCTGTGATGGGTGTTTCTTCCAGTACTCGCTCCGCGTATCCCTTATCGATAAATTTCTTCAGCTGGGTCTTATACATCTCTTTAGCTGAAGCATTGGCCGTAAGACGCCGATGTAGTTGCGCGATTCTCTTCTCCGCTAAGGGTCGGTTATTTATAAAGTTGGGTTCTCGCCGTCGGAATGGAAGACCAATCTCATAGCGACCGTGATCTTTAAGAAAACGGGTAGTCATTTCCTGAATCTGTTTGGCTCTCTCCTCCTCGACAGACAAGGCCTTGTCGTAGGAGGAATTGGGCTCTACGGCTTCTTGAGTAAAGAATCGTACAGCGTGTTCATCGCAAATCTTATTGCTATATCGATCTATCACCTCGTTTAATTTATCGTTGTAGTCGAATTGTCCGCCATGGTTGATGAGATGGCACAGGTTTACTTGGTTTCGCCAAGTTTCATTTTCGGCGAGGAGGTCGATTGTATTTTCCTCGTCGAATAATTGGTTAATATCGTCATTATCTGAGGAGTATGGGGTTCCCTCAGTTGTGGTTTCTCCTTCACTAATACTTCTTCCCATTCACTCACTTGATGTATCTTTTCTGGAGGAAGTCTTTCTATCAGTGTTCTACGGGAAGGTCCAGTGAAATACCAACCTACTCTCGTTCTTCCCGCATATGTTTATAATGGTTGCGGTCGAGCAGGCCGTTTTTCTAATGTCTCTAGCACCTCGTGCGCATTTTGGCCGATCAGTATCTGTACCCCTGGGTAGTCGGTGTTGAATCTAGGGATATCATGCTGCTGGGTAAAATGGTCTTCATCCCAGTTGTAAGGTTCCACTTGGATGGTAGCAAAGTTCTTTATCGCCACCATTTTTACTGACCTTATGCTATATTCTCCTAGTTCATCCTGGGGAGTGGACAACGCGCCTACATAATAATCTGTAGCTACTGTGGATTTCCAAACCTGCATAATTCCTGAAAGGTTCAACTTAGTTCGGAACTTGGGTTGTCCAGCAAAG
This sequence comes from Nemertoderma westbladi, assembly GCA_032718475.1. Lineage (NCBI taxonomy): Eukaryota > Metazoa > Xenacoelomorpha > Nemertodermatida > Nemertodermatidae > Nemertoderma > Nemertoderma westbladi. Next base: position 44,993 of record JAUCBJ010009161.1, read on the forward strand.
ATGTCTTCGGCTAGCTCTTTGTCGATGAATGTACCTGTGCTACCGGAGTCAAGGAGGGCGTTTACTATAAAACTCTTACCTGGCCCGTGGACTCTCAGCTGCACTACTGGGAATTCCCGAATTCCGACGTTGGAAGTTGGCGCTTTCCAAGATGGTTGCGGAATAGTCGGTTGCGCTTCGTTATCGGTTTCAGTCTCATACGTAAGCGCTCAATACACTGCGGTGTTTATCATATAACAGGATTCGTTTTCATTGGAGAATTCGTCCGTGTAGAATCCTTCCATCTCAGAGCTGTGGTCAGTGTCGTTCACATCACTGAATTGGACATGTAGTTCGGACTCACTTACCTGACTCGTGCGGGTTCTTTCAAATTCTGTGTGCAGCAAGATATGATGTTTCGCGCCGCACTTAGTGCACCTCGTGTCTGAGTAACAGGTCCGCCGTTGGTGTCCTTGTCTGAGACAATTATAACACAACCGCTTATCCCACATGACATCACGTCTATCCTTTAGGGATTTCTTCAAGAATTCATCACATCCACTTAAACGATGGGGCCCGTCGCACAATGCACATTTGGGTTTGATGTTACTTACTTTAACCTGTGTTGTGTTGTGCACACTTGTTCTTTCCTCGGGCTTTCTTCCATGAATTCTCTTAGGAGACATAGGAGGAGTTGTTGTTACCTGTTCTCTCCTGTCACTGGTTCGAGGTTTAAATTTACTTACGTCTTTACATGTTTTGTTGACATAATAAGATCTTTCGGTGTCTTTCCCGCTGTTCTCCTCGTGGGAGGTTTGGCTTTCGCCGTCGTCTGTATAACACACTGGTGTTACTTTTCTCCTAGAAACAGGTTTTTCACTCACCGTATTCTCCGGCGTCTTGTCTCGGGACTGCTTTAGGAGCTGCAATCTTACCTCTCCATTTAAGAATGACATGAGATCAGCCATGGTAGGGTCTCTTTGTTGCTGGTCCATCATATAGATAACTCTTTTGTCCCAACGCGTACCTACTCCACCCTTTGGCAAAGTAGATGCCACAGCTCCAACAACCATAGAACTCTGATATTCATGAGACTTACCTAGCCAATCTAACTGTCTACAGATCTCCTGGATCTCATCGGAAAATTCTATAATCCCGCTGCTAAGAAACTTTCGGGGCATTACTAATTTCGCATACAAATATCTAGCTATGTTAGTCCTATTACCATACCTGATGTTTAGTGTATCCCAAACTTATCTTAATCCATCTGGATGTCCAATAAACTTTAACGCCATTAACTTGGGAGGTCCTTCCAAGCACTCGATGAGGAATCTAAGTTTCTCTCCGTGGGATAGTACGGAACTCTGTATGTTATCTTTATAATATTCATTAAAAGGTAACAATTTCATCTCATCTCCATTGAACTTGATGATCTCTCCCACCTTTACCACTTGACGGGCTTCGGTTCTAGCCATTTGACGCGTAAAACTTTCTTGGGCTATTGTATTATTTAATATCGAGCTATCGGTATATAAATTTCTCGGATTAGGATCAGGTCTATATGGAATATCATTATCAACAGGTTTATAATTACCCTTAATAGGGTTCACTATAGGAGTTTCTACTTCACTAGCAGTATAGATGCGTGTAGGCTCCACACCTTGCGCATGAAATACTTCAGACTTAACAGGTTGACACATTGTTACTGGGGGTGGTGGTATACCCAATTGTATATTTACTAATTTATCGCGTTCTAACGCGATACTCTGCTGCACTTCTTGCCACTCTAACCTACTCTCTCTTACTGTTCCCTTTAACTGCTGAACAGTCCCTTCCAACTCCCGGACCTGCTGGGAGGAACATATACGCTGTTCCCTCAGCTGCCCGAGCAGGAGACCCATCTCCCGCCGTCCCTCATCCACCCACTCTACCGCCGAAGCGGGAGCCGCCAACATAGTATCGGGTAGACGAGGGACGACGGGCGACAAATCGTTGATGTCTTGCTCGGTGTCCAGGACCGGGATTGATTCAGGGGCTATTCTACTGGGCACAGGTAGTTTAGTACTGTGCAAAGGGAATTTAGAGTTAGGTTCTGGAAGTACAGGGGTCTCTATCACAGAGGGGGTGGCTTCGAGGACAGGCCTAATTATTTCAGGCTCATCTACTATAGTAGGGAGTATTTCTACTCTAATAATTTGGTCTGTAGGCTCAGGATTACTTAAATCTACACTAGCTAGTTGCCTTCTCACAGATGGAGGCAAATTAGGCAATTTCTGCCGGTGCAGCGCCCTTCTACGTCCGCTGGAACGAGATTTATTTCCTCTACCTTCAGGATCTGTTGTATCGCCTTCATCAGAGGATGTAAATCCCTGTCTCTTGGGAGTAGATCGACTTAGCAGCTGCATCTGAGTAGCTGTTCTCTGTTTATTTAAGTAATCTCGCTTCACTTGAAGATTTTCCAACTCTAGTTGGGCTGTCTCTTCAGATGCCTTCCGTTCTGCTTCTACCACTGCCTCTGCCGCTTTTCTTTCAGCTTCTACCGCTGCCGCTTTTCTTTCAGCTTCTGCCGCTGCCACTGCTGCTTTTCTTTCAGCTTCTGCCGCTTTTCTTTCAGCTTCTGCCGCTTTTCTTTCAGCTTCTGCTGCTTTTCTTTCAGCTTCTGCCGCTGCCGCTGCAGCTGCCGCATTTCTTTCAGCTTCTGCCGCTGCCGCTGCTGCTGCCTTTCTGTCTTCTATCTGTTTTTTCTTTAGTTGTTCTTCCTGTTCCATAGCGATGAGGATGCTTTCATCAAATTTAGCCTGCTCATCGGCTAATATTTCCGCATCTAACGAGTCCAACACAAATTTGGCTCCCTCACTATTAGGGTGAAGTCCAACTAGCCGTCTCCTTAACTCTTTGTCACCTATAAATCGTTGATAGTCCGACAGATAGATGTCAATAGCATCCTTCTTCTGAGGTTTCTCGGATATAGCTTCGCTTTCCACCTGAGAAAAGGTAGCGTCTGTTGACTCTCCGTGGGTCATGCGCTCGGTTAGCTGAGCTTTCCATTGTGTCGTTCCCTGGACTTTAAGACTCACCCGTTGGAACCAAGTCTTTACGGCCACTTGCAAGGACGTGTCTTGGCTTCTCTTCGAAGCTTCCTCAAAGGCTGAAAGGATTAGTCTGATCCGTAAAATTCGGTCTCGCACTTGATAAAGCAGCTCTCCCTGCTCTTGAGGTCCTTGTCATTGTTGGAATAGGTGTTCTTCTAATCGCTCTAAAGAACTGAAGAATCCCTGGACATATCCTGCTGCCAACCTCTGTAAAAGCTTCTGTGGGATATAACTGGCCCCTTTTGCTTCGCAATCCAGTTTCCCCCCAGGCGCTGGAATACTCTAAAAGGGTTCTCTAACTGTATATATATTCCCCTCGCCCGCAAGGTACCGTTACAGGTGTTTTAACGGACATAAAAGTCATTCTTCTATATACATGTTTTGGCGGACATGGTAAGGCAAAAAACCTGCAATGCACCAAATACCTTACACAGCTTAGCCTTGATGATTCATATTACGACATCTAACAGCTGGTTGCTGACATGGGAACAGCCATTGGACGCATGGTTCTTTGTTTGGCTTGAGCCAATCAGAGCGATTTTTTCTGTCGACGTGTAGATATTTGGTCGATCATACTAGGAGTGTTCTGTCTTACTGTTTTTTCTTGATACTTTGTTGTTGCTATCTAGGCCAGGAACACCGGCTCTAGAGTCAATTCATTTTCATACTTTAGAAGAAACATTAGTAGGCTTAAGATTATAGAGCGTATAACTGTTATCTTGTCACATCTTGTCATATCATATCTTAACCTACCGTCTTAATGTTGTTTACTGTTGTGTTTTGGTTGAATATTATTTGGAGAACATATATAAAGAACCCAAATTTCCCAATTTTCTTGATACACTACAGGTTAGAGAGACGGGATATATATAGCGATTGCGACTTATATTATTGTGGTTTGTAGTGAATTTAATGCTATTTGATAAGCCCTACATGAGTCAATTGCTGCTCTCTTTATATATGATAAAATTCATTGACGGTCGGCAAATTAGTGAGAAGTATTGTGTGTTACCGGTAGTGTGCCTGATTGTGACTGATAACTAAGCATTTCCTAAAGAATGCGCCTCATACGTGAATCATAAGCCTTACCGACTTACCGTTGTGATTAGTATAAGTCATATCTCTGTTTACCTAGATAGAGCGCCACGTCCTAAAGGAACTGTTAATATTTACCGAAAGTAAATAATATTAGTCAGAAATTAATTATTAACGATCAATCGAATAATACAATACAGTAAGCTTACACTACAATAATAATCTAAGCCCTCAGAATCCAGTCTCCCGGGTATATCCAGCGGGTGAATGGACGCGCACTAGGCTGGCTTCTGCTAATGTTGTGTTTATTGGTATTAAATATTTGTCATCTTCTAAAGTCTATTTATAAACCAAAAGACATATAAATTTTGGCAGGTTAAACTGCTAAAGGTCTTCAAAAGCGCATACAATAACAGTTATTGACTTTATTGCAGTAAGCAATAAAGTTGAAAGTACCGGTCGACCGGTAAACCTGAACCGGTACTTCTGTAGGTCAGTAGGCCCAACTGCCAGAACCGGTACTGCCGTAGGTCCATAGGTCCAACTGCCAGAACCGGTACTTCTGTAGGTCTGTAGGCCCAACTGTCCTAACCGGTACTTCCAGTACAAGTACATTAGTATTATTCGATTTTGATTATTGTATACCGGTAGGTCTTAGTATTTAATCAGGGACTGCAGCCCTGGTTCTTTATTGAGATTTTACTTATTTCTGTCGGTTTTATTTACATGTAAGTTAATATTGAGCTGAAGACGTGTAAGTCTGCTCAGATTGTTCAGATAATTGTAGGCCGGACTGTTGTTAGATTGTTGTTGAGATTGGAGAGATTACGGCATGTGTAGAGTTTGTCCGATAGAGTGCCAGTTAGTAAGTTGGGGCAGCCATAGCTGTAAGGTCAATCCCCTCTTAAAGAATAAGTCGTACTACCGTGTTAGAACGCATATTAACTAACCATTTTGGAATCTGCACATACTGTAGTTTATTTAGGCTTGACAGTATTCTGCCAGCGTTTTGGCCTGTGTTTGTTTGTGTGGTCTGTTCAGGTACCGTAATAGTTATTACTCAGATATTTTGTAGGCTGGATTGTTGTCTAGCTATTATTAGGTCTGAAGAGATTGCTGCGTGTGTAGAGTTTGTCCGATAGAGTGCCAGTTAGTAAGTTGGGGCAGCCATAGCTGTAAGGTCAATCCCCTCTTAAAGAATAAGTCGTACTACCGTGTTAGAACGCATACTAACTAACCATTTTGGAATCTACACATACTGTAGTTTATTTAGGCTTGGTGGTAGTCTGCCAGCGTTTGGTTTGTATTTTGTTTGAATATTCTGTACGGGTAGCGTAATATTTATTATTCAGAGTTTATGCGATTATTCGCAACATTCATGTCCCCAAGTTTATTCCTACAGTAATTGTGTTTGTTACACATACCGTTATAGTTAAATTAACCCTGGTACTACACGGGCTGCTTGGCGTAGGAAAAGACTGGTGACTTTGTGCTTCGGTCACTCCAGCAGATGCCGTGGTTCTTTTAACTGTTCAAGTATATTTAACTACTGAATATTTGTTGTACCAGTACTTGTACCTAATTTAGGGTTTAGTGTACAGTGCTTTCCGAAGTAATTAGTGTGTAGGCAGTATATTTGTGTTGTAAAGTGGTTAATAGGCACGTTGGATCTGGTAGTCCGCGGTAATTAACTTCTAGGTAGGAACACTCCGTGATACATAACGTAGTACCTATAGCGATACGGTTATAGGTCGTCAGGCGGTGGTATTTTCCTATCTGGACAGTGCAATATATTTACTACTACTTATTATTTTCAAATACCGTAGTATCCTGTCTGTTGTAATAACCAGAAGTTCTAACCCTTTGTTAGACTGGTTTGTAGACTTCCTGTAAAATTACCCTAAAAATTCGTACGTAATATTTTCGTTGTGTTTAATTAGAGATTTAATCTCACCCGTATCGTAAGTAATTTGTAGTATTAAGTAACTTAGGTAAATTAGAATAATCTGTTTTAGTGTCCCATAAGTAGCACTCCACTGAGGGCGCACAGCTTCTGTGTAGTGACTCTCCCCAGAAATAATAACATTTATTTCAAATATTGACAAAACCCCCTTTTAAACGGGTATATATCTATTATAAATCAACTCGAACGATTTATAAATAGTAGGCCTGCCATACAACAACTAGGTCTCAATATCAGTTGGACTACTGCTTAAATAACGGTAATAAAGTAAGTTAAAGTAATCAAGTAACCCTAAAATATTCAGAAATTCAATTATTCTAAAATAATTGACATACCGGTATTTACCATAGGCTTATTATATTTATTTCTATAAATTTGAGCTAAAATCATACCGGTATTCTGTAATTAATTCTAGTTCATAATTATACTTATATATACTATAAGTGTAAGCTGTATACCGGTATTCACGATAGGCCTATTATATATTTATATATATTTGTGCTAAATTTATATACCGGTACTCTGTGACAAACTAGTTTACAATACTTATATATATTATAAGTGCATACCGGTATTCTAATATACTGCAATAAATTACTGGTACTAGGCCAACGGTCATACTGAATTACTAGACTTGCTTTAACTGTAACTATAGCAGTAAGCATTCAACTGTATAGCTAAACATGTCTGACACTCAGCAAAACCTGTCAGACAGTCTAATCGATACAACCATCTGTGACACAGATAGGAGTGTGGAGCGATTAAGAAAGGAGTTCAGCTCACCTCCTACTGAAAGAAAAGTCATCCCTCCAGTAGTGGTATCGGACCCTAAGCTAATCCAACACCGTAGGTCTATCATCGGCACTCGGGCCCAAGTCAAACGGAACCAGGAAGCAGCTGTCCCACAGCAGCAACAGCCTAGTCAAGAAACTTATTCCCAGCGATCCGATAGCTCCAGTAGTTCGGATACTGTCGAGCTGACCCCCGAACGCGGATTGCGGATGGCGGCTAAAGCCTACTCGGACCCCCTTCTCACCCTTCCTGCCGCAGTGCTAACTACTATATTGATTGCGGTGGAGGAATATCAAGCCGATTGGGCGAGAAGTAAACGAGCGACCCAAGATAATTATGCGGGATACGCCAGGGAAGAATTGATGTCGATTGTCGAGTCACAATGGAACTTTCCCAGACCCGGACTCCCGTTAGATTTGTCCGAAGCTACTTGGGAAGATATACACAGGATGGGAGTGACTAAAGATACAATGGATCCAGCTGTTTGGAAGAGGTCGGCAGCAGGATATGTGCAGGGATTCTTCGGCTCCTTGGAGCGATTAGAAGAACAACTGTTTCGACAACCCCAAGGACCTCAAGAGCAGGAAGAACTGCTATATCAAGTACGCGAAAGAACCCTACGCATTCGACTAATCCTATCAGCCTTTGAGGAAACTTCCAAAAGAAGACAGGACACGTCGCTGCAAGTTGCTGTCGAAACTTGGTTCCAGCGGGTAGGTCGCAAAGTACAAGAAACGGACCAGTGGAAATCCCAGCTGTCTGAGAGACTAACCTATGAAGAACCAACCGATGCCACCCTTCCTCAAGTGGAAGGCGAAGAGACCGCAGAGAGACCACGAACGAGAGACGCCATAGACATTTATCTGTCCGACTATCAGCGATTCCTAGGAGACGAAGAGTTGAGGAGACGGCTGTCTGGACTTTCCCCTAATAGTGAAGGAACCCAACGTGTGTTAGACTCAATCGATGCTGAAATGTTAGCTGCTAACCAAGCAGAATTTGATGAAAAACTCCGCCTCCCTAGAGTCCAAGAAGAACAAGTAAAGAAAAGACGGATAGAGGAACAAAAGGCGGCGGCTATGGCAGAAGCAGAAGTAGAAAGAAAGGCAGCGGCGGCAGAAGCAGAAGCAGAAAGAAAGGCAGCGGCGGCAGAAGCAGAAGCAGAAAGAAAAGCAGCAAAGGCAGTGGCAGAAGCAGAACGGAGAGCCTCTGAGCAGACTACCCAACTGGAGTTGGAAAATCTGCAAGAGACGCAAGACAACATAAATAAACAGTTAACTGCTATTCAAATGCAGATGATGAGACGATCTACTCCCAAACGCCAGGGATACACATCATCGGAGGAAAGCGAAACCACCGATCCTGAAGGCGGAGGAAATAGATCTCGTCTAAGCAGGCGTAGAAAAACATCTCACCGTCACAAATTGCCTGATTTGCCCCCAGCTGTTAGAAGACAGCTAGCTAGCACAGACTTAGGTAGTACGGAACTCGCATACCAAACTATTCAGGTCAAAAGACTCCCTACAATAGTTGATGAGCCTGAAATAATTAGGCCTGTCGTTCCCAAAGTCACTTCTGTGTTAGAGACCCCTGTACTTCCAGAGCTTAACTCTAAATTCCCTTTACACAGTACTACACTGCCTGTACCCGGTAGAACAGTCCAAGAGAATATCCCTGTCCTGATAGCAGAGAGAGAAATCAAAGATTTGTCTCCTGTCGTCCCACGTCAGCCCGCTACAATGTTGGCGACTCCCGTTTCGGCGGTCGAGTGGGTAGAAGAGGGACAGCGGGGGATGAATCTCCTGCTCGGACAGATGCAGGAGACTGTCCACCAACTTAAGGGAACCGTAAGGGAAGGTAGGGCAGAATTGCAAGAAGTGCAGCAAAGTATCGCGCTAGAATGCGACAAATTAGTCAATATCCAAAAGGGGATACCAATACCCCCTGTAAAATTGTGTCAACCTGTTAGGTCTGAAGTATTACATGCGCAAGGTGTGGAGCCTACACGCATCTATACTGCTAGTGAAGTAGAAACTCCTATAGCAAACCCTATTAAGGGTGATTATAGACCTGTTATTAACGATATCCCCTATAGACCTGACAATGACCCGAGAAATTTATATACTGATAATTCGATATTAAATAACACGATGGCCCAAGAAAGCTTTACGCGTCAGATGGCTAGAACAGAAGCCCGCCAAGCGGTCAAAGTGGGAGAGATCGTCAAATTCAATGGAGATGAGATGAAATGGTTACCTTTCAACGAATATTACAAAGATAGCATACAAAACTCTGTACTATCTAACGGAGAGAAACTTAGGTTCCTCATCAAGTGCTTGGAAGGACCTCCCAGGTTAATGGCGTTAAAGTTTGTTGGACATCCAGAAGGATTAAGACAGGTATGGGATACATTAAACATCAGGTATGGTAACAAGGATAACATAGCTAAGTATTTGTATGCAAAATTAGTAGCCCCCCGACACTTCCTTAGTAGCGGGATTATAGAGTTTTCCGATGAAATTCAGGAGATCTGTAGACAATTGGACTGGTTAGGTAAGTCTCATGAATATCAGAGTTCAATGGTTATTGGAGCCGTAGTCTCTACTTTACCAAAGGGTGGAGTATGTACACGCTGGGACAAGAAAGTGTTGTACATAAATGAACAACAACGACGAAGTCCTACCATGGCTGATCTCATGTCCTTCTTAGATGGTGAAGTAAAACTACAACTCATCAAGCAGTCCAGAGAGAAAACATCGGAAAATAAGGTAAGTGAGAAACCCGCTTCTAGGAGAAGAGTAACACCGGTGTGTTACACTGACGACGGCGAAAGCCAAGCTTCTCAAGAAGAGGACAGCGGGAAAGACACTGAGAGATCTTACTACGTTGAAAAAACCTCAAAAGATGTAAGTAAATACAAGGCTCGAAACAACGATATGAGAGAACAGGTTGCCAAGACCCCTCCTCAGTCTCCTAAGAGAATTCACGGAAGAAAGCCCGAAGAAAGAACGAGAGTGCATAACGTTACCCAAGGTAAGGTGAGTAACATCAAACCAAAATGTGCGCTGTGCGATGGGCCCCACCGTTTGAGTGCGTGTGCTGAATTTCTAAAGAAATCCCTTGTAGACAGACGTACAGTCCTGTGGAATAAGCGGTTATGCTATAATTGCCTCAGATCAGGACACCAACGGCGAACCTGTTACTCCGACGTAAAGTGTGCAAAGTGTGGCGCGAAACATCACATCTTGTTACACAGTGAGTTCGAATGAAACAACCCGAGTCAGGTAAGTGAGCCCGAACTACATGTCCAATTCAGTGATGTAAATGACACTGATCAAGAATCTGAGATGGAAGGATTCTATACTAACGAATTCTCCGACGCCAACGAATCCTGTTACTTAATAAATACCGCAGTGTATCGAGCACTTACGCATGAAAAGGACACCGACAATGAGTTCCCCCCAACTACCTTTGACAGACAACCATCTTGGAAAGCTCCAACTTCCAACGTAGAAATCAGAGAATTTCCTGTAGTGCAGGTAAGAGTTCACGGTCCTAACAAAAGTTACATAGTGAACGCCCTCCTTGACTCCGGCAGCATAGGAACATTCATCGATCAAGAACTAGCCGAAGATATCTTTGCTGGACAACCCAAATTCCGGACTAAATTGAACATGTCAGGAATTATGCAGGTTTGGAAATCTACCCTAACGGCAGATTACTATGTAGGTGTGTTGTCCACCCCCCAGGATAAATTAGGAGCACAAGGTATAAGGTCGGTAAAAATGGTGGCTATAAAGAACTTCGCTACTACTCAAGCAGACCTTTATAATTGGGACGAGGATGAGAGCATTCAACATCTTAAGATACCTCGATTCCAGACAGATTATCCTGGAGTGCAAATACTCATCGGCCAAAACGCGCATGAGGCGCTCGAGACATTGGAGAAACGGCCTGCTCAACCACAGCCACTACAAACCTATGCGGTAAGAACTAGAGTAGGTTGGTACTTCACTGGCCCTTCCCGTAGAACTCTCAAAGAGAGATTACCTCAACAACAGGTATACCAAGTAAAGGAATGGGAAAATGGAGAGCAGTGAGGTGGACGAACTAGCTGAGGGAACACCATACTCCTCAGATAATGACGATATTAACTCCAATGTAGATCAATGGAGACATTGCCTTGGGACGATTAATCCAGCCGACATCGCTTCCAGAGGAGCAACTCCTCAAGAACTGATAGATACTCCAGGCTGGTTAGGTGGATCCGACTCCTTAAGTAAAGAAGAAGAAGAATGGCCTCCTCATCTTACCACGGCGGAGCGTAGACAGGCCAAGGGAGCGGAGAAAGTAACACAACAACTCAATCGCCCAACTAGTCGTTTATGTTTACTGGAACGAGACCGAAAACTGTCCGGAAACTACGGAAGGCAAGATACTCTTCCTACGACCACTTCCCTAATCCGACAAATATCTAGGGACTCCATAACGTAATAACATATGGAGTGGGCGTGTGACTATATCATTTTATATTTGTTTTTATTTTATATTTATGTATGTATTATTATGTAATTTTATTATAATCGTTTTCTTTAATTTTATTTAGTAGAATGTCATTTTAGTGATTATTTAGTAGATTAGTGCAATATATTATTGTTTATTACGTACGTAATTACTTATAATATATTTAGTGTGACGGCGAGAAATAATTATTTTTCTCTTTCCTTACTGTCCGTATCATATTATAAATACGTGACTACAGTAAGATGAAATGTCCGTACTTCTTAAAGTACAATAAAGCCACTACTATATTCAAGTATTATTGGTAGGCAGAGTATTAGGAATGCAAAGTTCAGATCCTCGAGTCTCGGCTAAACCAAGCTCTGGGTAGACCTTGGAAACGACTTGCCTCTTCACACTGACATTGCTTCGTGCGATATTGCTCTTCTACCTTATATTAAATAATACATATAATAGTGTGATGTCCCTCTAACAGTAGCGTAAAACGCAAATAAATCTGTTAAACTTTTTGACCATCTGTAATTCTAGTCGATTAAGATATCGCGGCACCCACCGATATACTTGAAAGACAAATTCTAGAATCAGTGGTTAACGTCCCCAGACAAGTTCTGGAATAAATCGGTGCCCATCTTAAATATTAATTTAATATTTATTAAAATCTGTAAAATTCAGATCCGTTAACAATTCTAGTTGATTAAGATATCGTAGCACTTACCGATACTCTTAAAAGACAAATTTCATAGAATTAAGGATCCTATGTCCCCAGACCTGCTCTGGAATCAAATTGTGTCAATTTTAACATCAAATAATAAAATTCACGGGAATAAATTTAAATTCATATTTTAAATGAATTTCATAAATTGTCATTTTGTACAATTTATAACATTCCCAAAATTCCATTAATTAATAGATCATGGGAGCGGAGATTCATCCTATTGAGTGTATTAGAGTGCGAGAATCTCCAACATATAGTCAATAGCCGATAAAATTAATAAAATCATGCATAAAGAGGATATTGACAATTAAAGAATTATTATTAAATAGCATCCCAGATCTGTATGCATGAGAATTAACCTAATTCTACCGCTAGCATTCCATAATGTCACCATAGCAACACCCACGCCAGAATTAGAAGCAAGTTAAAAGAACAATAGAAGGCTTGCCCCATTGCATAGCATAGAATATAGCACACTGCTAGTATCCAAGGATACACAGTAATAACGTGACATTCTGGAAGGCACTGACTAACGGACAAATGGCCTGTATGTGTGCAGTTGGTGACAGTTGTGTGGAATTTGTGCGTTTATAGGTGAATGTTACTGCTAAAGTATGTTTACAGTAGCTAGTCGCAATTGTAAAGGTAGCCCAACTCTCCTATAGAAAGAACCTAAGTGGATCCAAGCCTTTGGGACAGACAGTGGAGTGACTTGTGCCGGTTATCATTGTCGTGCTGTTGCTACATGTTGGCGTAAACACCGCGACGACGGTACATCGGCGCTGAGAATCCCACTGTCCGGGGGCAAAGAGAAGTAGGCAGTGACGCCCGCTCGCCTAAATATAAACTTATTTGATATTAATAAACTCAGATAGCAGATATGACGGAGTTGATAGAAGATGATCTTGGTATTAGGGAGCGATATACTCTACCTTTACAAGCATTTGTGGATAGCTTAATACGCGGTGAAGCCGATCCAACCATTACGGAGGACGATGGTCGTTATATCGAACCGCTGATGTCCCAAGAGCAACTTGCGCATGAATTGGACTATCGAAAATTCACCACTCGCTATACGAATCGCAATGGTACATATATGGACTTCTTAACTACCGGCCATTCTATCGATTTGCATGATACGGACGATGTAGATACAGAGAGGGAAATGGTTCTATTTAAATATCATACCCAGCGGAGTTGTAACGATAAACCGAGAATAGATCACGAAAATTTTATTCGTAATCGACTGGAAAGAGAAAACGTTGAAGAACCGGATAAACGCATCGACTTCAACGAATACCTAGAATTTTTGAGAGAAACCTATCTCAACATCGCCAGTCAGCAGAACTTAGAGACTCGATATCCTCAAGGTATACATCACGACCCTGTGGTAGAACTTAAACGGCTCTATTTCACTATGATATATCTTACCGCCGATCGTCCACTACCTGTTATCCCGGATAGTTTTGAACAAATGGAAGAATACTGCAAAACTGGAGAACGATCACCCGCGTTTCCTCTACAGGACGTACGTCTTTGGTATTATTGTGACGAATGCCCTAGACCTAACCAACAAACTGAAAGACATAAACATCCGCGGAGACGTTGCGCTAAACATAGTTTTACGCGTTACACTTACGGGAGTTTCGAGCGAAACCTGTTCGACATACCACCCATGATCGCTCGTCTTAAACGATCACTGAATAAACCCATGATCAGAGTTCCGGAATACTCGGTCAGGCCTCCTCATTCCCTAGTGAGACCTCAAACTCTTGATCCTAACAGTATCACTGATCCTCCCGAACTATATTCCCTGTTCAAAGACTTAGTGTTACCCGAACAATTAGTCGGTGGTGCTCCGGTAGTGGGTTCGTTAGACATCCGCCCATCCTACTTAGCCGGATTGGGACGCGGGCAGCTAATATCGCCCTTTGATCCTTACAATCGTCCAGGATTAAACCCGATGCAACCCGCCACGGAAGTCGAGGAGAGCGTTATAAGAAACGCTTTAGACGCCATTCGACAGAAAATCGGAAAGGGAACACAAGATTGTTTAGAGAAACGTAAATTACAACAACAAGTCCAATCGGTGAAGGAGTTAGCCTTGCCACAGTTCGATAGGGAAATCCAAAACCTCGAGGAAGACATAGAGCTTGGACGCACGTATTCTCTACAAGAATTTTTAGATGAACGCTTACAGAGACAAGCGGAAGAAATTCTACTCGAGGAGAAACACACGAAACTGGAAGAGAGAGAAGAAGCCGCTTTAGCCCAACCGGAAGCTCAAATCCTCATGACGGACCTCTACTCTAAAACCGTTCGTCATCCCTCGATGATTCCACATTTCGGGGACAAGCTCTTCGCGACGATACAACCTCAACCGGTTGATATCAGTACAGGATCGCAAAATCTTATCGCTGACGCCCCTATGTTACAGCGTCCGCCGATCGAGGCCGCTCGTGTTGACGGTATACTCGTTGAACCTCCGGATAATCGAGCGGATCTTGTCCGTCGTATGGTACACGATGTCAACATACGCGCTAGACCTTTACAGAACTCGTTTTATGGGATTAAAGACCACCCTTATTACGTTAATCTGACTCAATATTATATGATAAAACCTGAAGACCCGACACATAATTTAAAGTTTCTACCACTAATAAATCCTCTAGACATTGTCGAACTCGAACAATTGCAGAAACATCTGGATCAGTTAGTAAAGGTAAACTCATTTAGAAAACCATATAACATTTCTCGAATCGAGAAAGATATAGAACCTCCTTATAATCTCGATGGATTTATTAAAACTCGATTAGTCCATTGGAATCTAGATGTATTATTTGAAGAAGAGAAAATACAAAGATATGGAAATGTGGAGACGTATACCACTCGGCACATGAAGTATAGTGATCTCCCTGACGCTAACCAATGCGCCACCTTGTGGCATCCAGTAGGGATGACCCTAGAGAACGCCACCAAGGAGTGGAATGAAACTCTTAATGTTATTGAGATGTATGGAGTTGTCACCTACGATAATGAAGGTAGCGTTCCGGTCGGAGAACTAGGAACTACGCGCATGATTCACATACGTGGATTAGCTGGTTCTACCCACGTGTTTACTCGAGCGTGTTCCGACGTGATTGATTATTCCTTTGAAACTCTCACCGAAACACAAAAGAATCTCCGACATGGACAATTCGAACTCGCGCAGCGTTACGTCATTGACACCGAACGCAAACCGGCCATGGGCATCGATGGATCGATGTTACCCCAGCCCGTACTCGAGATGTTGTTCAACGAAAGAATCCTTAAAATCGGCTCAGCTGTTTATGGAGATCTCCAAAACGACTTTCGGAATATGGAGAACATTCCATACCCTTTCGTTGATACTCAGCTGATTGCTCCCTGGGCAGAAGGTCGAGGTTTCTTCCGCACTATGTATGCTAATACGCCTAGCAACATTACCAAGGTGCAACGAACTTCCATCGGACATCTTGCCTTTCAGGAATACGGATGGAATTTCAAAGTCGGAAATCCCATTAACTATCAACAAGTATACGGAGACCATTATTCTCGATTATACTTTGATGGACCATTGACCGCACCTGGCGCCGTGTATAGCTTCATGAGTGTTCCACTCCGTCCCTCCTTAGCTATATACACGATCTATGAAAACACCGCACTTGCCGGTTGGCTAGCCGATGTGTGCAGTCGTACTATACGCGCCCATCCATTAATACTTGGGACCAAACTCGCTAAGCTAGATGAACATAATAAATTCATCCGTTTCGAATGTTTCCGGCGATTTTTAACCCCGTTCCGCAACGTGGATAGCCAATTTAAAGACCGCGCTTTGACCAAGCTCAGCCTAAGAGACTCAGCTGCAGAGAAGTTGGATAGCGCTGGATTCGCCGTTTTCCAAGAGATTTGTATATCAAACTTACACTCCTCTGTTATACAAAGACCTCGAATCCCCACAGGTTATTCTGTCGTGGAAATTCAGACAATAGGTCCACCTGAAGAGACAGACGCGCCCACTTCAGCTATGCACTTGGAAGACGAACCAATATGTCTAGAATCTGAAGAGATTCAGCCTATCGCGCCCCGGACCAGCGACAACGATTACATCATAGAATGGTATCAAGGTCCACAGTGTCTCACTGCGTACGATTATCGACATGCCAACTATGTTTCTAGGCAACGTTGTCGGTTATGCGCATCGAGAGACCACGATACGCCCATGGACACCAACGTCCGCTGTTCCTATTTCCAAGAACAACCGACTATGGAAATTTATTGCGCATATTGCAGACTCAATAACTTGCATATTTTTGCGGTTTGCCCTCAATTTATGACTCAATGTCACCATTGTCAACTAAAGGGACATGCCAGTTTCGATTGCCCTTTTAATCACGATTTGGAAAGCGTAGATGAAATGATCACACTACGTTACATCAGAGCTTGGGAAGCGAACGCTGATTTACATTGTGATTCGCGCCATCGCTATTATCCCGGACGCGCTTACGAAGGAGTTTATGCGTTCCATCCTTATCTATTCGCTTCGGTTGAACAGAAATCACGCATATCAAGTTACGAGCTACTGAAGCGCGTTGGAGAATGTATTTCAACCAAATTCGTACGCAAATTTCTCAGGAGTGTTAATCCTAGCGACCTTCATTCCTATAACTTAATCAATTATATCCGTCAGGATCCGGACTATGGAGACTTGTTTGTTAACTCACACCCCGAGTTACAGGAAGTATATCGACGGCCTTACGAATACCGAGCCCGCGAACGCGAGTTGGAAAGGACCATTAAACCCCGGAGGTTTCTAATTGCTTATGGTCCACCCACGGCCCTCGTTCAGACCACTCGTAAAGGACCCGTAAGAGCGGCTGTCTTGAAACGAGCTCTCAAAGCCGTTAGACCCCTCTCCCCTGACGTTGATGTCAATCAACCCGGTACTTCGACTGGCGGATACACCGACCATAATCCTACACCCTCTGATGCAATCATATTGCACCCTTCACCCAGGAGTTATAGCCCTCCTTGTAAAGTGGCTCGCCCCAAAGAGAAAAAGACTCTGGCTAGCTTTAAGAAACTGCGTAAACGCCGTCCGCGCAAGAAAGACTAACTGTTTAGAGTATTTACGTATATTAGAAACTGTGATTTTGTATATTTTATAGACTAAAATCCCATTTTCTGGGAGCGGTGTAAAAGCTTCTGTGGGATATAACTGGCCCCTTTTGCTTCGCAATCCAGTTTCCCCCCAGGCGCTGGAATACTCTAAAAGGGTTCTCTAACTGTATATATATTCCCCTCGCCCGCAAGGTACCGTTACAGGTGTTTTAACGGACATAAAAGTCATTCTTCTATATACGTGTTTTGGCGGACATGGTAAGGCAAAAAACCTGCAATGCACCAAATACCTTACACAGCTTAGCCTTGATGATTCATATTACGACATCTAACAGCTGGTTGCTGACATGGGAACAGCCATTGGACGCATGGTTCTTTGTTTGGCTTGAGCCAATCAGAGCGATTTTTTCTGTCGACGTGTAGATATTTGGTCGATCATACTAGGAGTGTTCTGTCTTACTGTTTTTTCTTGATACTTTGTTGTTGCTATCTAGGCCAGGAACACCGGCTCTAGAGTCAATTCATTTTCATACTTTTGAAGAAACATTAGTAGGCTTAAGATTATAGAGCGTATAACTGTTATCTTGTCACATCTTGTCATATCATATCTTAACCTACCGTCTTAATGTTGTTTACTGTTGTGTTTTGGTTGAATATTATTTGGAGAACATATATAAAGAACCCAAATTTCCCAATTTTCTTGATACACTACAGGTTAGAGAGACGGGATATATATAGCGATTGCGACTTATATTATTGTGGTTTGTAGTGAATTTAATGCTATTTGATAAGCCCTACATGAGTCAATTGCTGCTCTCTTTATATATGATAAAATTCATTGATGGTCGGCAAATTAGTGAGAAGTATTGTGTGTTACCGGTAGTGTGCCTGATTGTGACTGATAACTAAGCATTTCCTAAAGAATGCGCCTCATACGTGAATCATAAGCCTTACCGACTTACCGTTGTGATTAGTATAAGTCATATCTCTGTTTACCTAGATAGAGCGCCACGTCCTAAAGGAACTGTTAATATTTACCGAAAGTAAATAATATTAGTCAGAAATTAATTATTAACGATCAATCGAATAATACAATACAGTAAGCTTACACTGCAATAATAATCTAAGCCCTCAGAATCCAGTCTCCAGGGTATATCCAGCGGGTGAATGGACGCGCACTAGGCTGGCTTCTGCTAATGTTGTGTTTATTGGTATTAAATATTTGTCATCTTCTAAAGTCTATTTATAAACCAAAAGACATATACATTTTGGCAGGTTAAACTGCTAAAGGTCTTCAAAAGCGCGTACAACCTCTTCCACACAGCTGGATCTCGAGTGTCTCTTACTACTCCCATCCTGTATAAGTCCTCCCAGGCAGCTTCCGATAAGTTAAACGGGAGTCCGGATCCAGGGAAGTTCCATTGCGTCTCGACAATAGACTTCAGTTCCTCCATCGTGTATCCCGCATAACTGTCTCTGGTCGATCGCTTACCTATCGCCCAATCGATTTGATGTTCTTCCACCGCGATCAATACTCTAGTGAGTACGGCTCCAGGAAGAATTAGAAGTGGATCTGGATAAACCGCTTCTGTCATCTTTGCTCCGATCTTGGGTGTCAACTCTACAGTGTCTGAACTACTGGAGTTATCGGGCCGCTGAGAAATAAGTTCCCGGTTCGGGTGCTGCTGCTGTTTAACAACTGCCTCTTGGTCCCGCTTGACTTGAGCCCTAGTGCCTATGATAGACCTATAGTTCTTTACTAGCCTAGGGTCTGATACTACTACTGTAGGGATGACTTTTCTTACAGTAGGAGGGGACTTGGACCTCGGTCTCAGATTTTCTATACTCCTATCTGAGTCACAGAATGTTCTTTCTAGGAGACTATCTGACAGTGTTTGTTTTGTGTCAGCCATAATTTATATTGCAGTTGAATGCCTACTACTATAACGACAGTTAAAGTAAGTCTAGTAATTCAGTATCAACTGTAAGCCTAATAATTAATTACCAATACCGTTACTCAGTATAACGTGATATATATATAATATATTAAAATACCGGTATACACTTATAGTATATATATAAGTATTATTACAGACTAGGATTAGTCACAGAATACCGGTATATAATTTCAGCCTAAATTTATATAAATAAATATAATAAGCCTACCGTAAATACCGGTATACACCTATAGTATATATAAGTATTATTATAGACTAGGATTAGTCACAGAATACCGGTATATAGTTTCAGCCTAAATTTATATAAATATATATAATAAGCCTACTTTGAATACCGGTAATGTCAATTATTTTATAATAACTGTATTTCTGAATTATTAGGGTTACTTCCCTTTACTTATTACGTATTAATATTACTTATTACTTATTACGAATTATTATATTTGTTATTAAGCAGTAGTTCAACTGATATTAAGACCTAATGGATGTATAACAGGCCTACTATTTTATAAATCGGTTTGAGTTGATTTATAATATATATATACCCGTACAAGGGGTTTTGTCAATGTTTGAAATAAATGTTATTATTTCTGGGTAAGGAGTCACTACACAGAAGCTGTTCGCTCTCAGTGGAGTGCTACTTGATGGACACTAAAACGAATAATTCTACTTTACTAAGTTACTTATCACTACAAATTACTTACAATCTCAGTTTGAGACTACAATCTCTAAATATACACTAAAAAGTTACACATACAAATTTTTGGGTAATTTTACAAGAAATCTACAAACCAGCCTAACAAGGAGTTAGAATTTCTGGTTGTTACAAACTGACAGGATACTACGGTATTTGAAAACAATAAAGCAGTAGTAAGTAAATTGCGTTGTCCAGATAAGAAAATACCACCGTCTGACGACTTATATTCTTAGCTCTATAAGTACTACGTTATGTACCCGGAGTGTCCTTACCTAGAAGTTAATTACCGCAGCCAACCAGAGCTAACGTGCCTATTAACCACTTTACAACACAAATATACTGCCTACACACTAAATTACTTTCGGAAAGCACTGTACTCTAAACCCTAAATTAGGTACAAGTACTTATACAACAAATAACTAGCAGTTAAATATACTTGAACAGCTAAAAGAACCACGGTATCTGCTGGAGAAACTGGAGCACAAAATCACCAGTCTTTACCTACGCCAAGCAGCCCTGATGTAGTACCGGGGTTAATTTAACTATAACGGTATGTATAACAAGCACAATTACTGTAGGAATAAACTTGGGGGTATGTAGGTTGCGAATACTCGCATATACTCTGAATAATAAATATTACGCTACCCGTGCAGACTATACAAACAAAATACAGACCAAATGCTGGCAGACTACTGTCAAGTCTAAATAAACTACAGTATATGCAGCATATGCAGCATATGTATATCGACTTTAGCCTAGACCAATTATTTAATGTACTGAAGTTACATCCGCGCCGCCGAAGCCAGTCTGTGCGCGATCATTCACCCGCAGTTAAGGGAGACTGGATTCGGGTGCTTTGAAGTTATTGCAGTGCAGACCTACTATATTATTCGATTGATCGTTACTATATAATCTCTGACAAATATATTTACTTTCGGGGAAATATTAACAGTTCCTTTAGGACGTGGCGCTTTAAGTATAAAAACAGAGTTATGACTTATACTAATCACAACTAGATGGCTAATGAGTTTCATAAATAGCGCATTCTTTAGGAGATGCTTTATTATCTGTCACACTACTTCACACGACTTCACACTACTTCACACTATTGCACACTGATCTGCCGACCGTCACTGAATTTGATCATATATAAGGAAGATCGCAACTGACACTTGTAGGGATTATGAAATAGCATTTCATTCACACAAAAACCACAATAATGTAAGTCGCAGTTGCTACCGGTAACCTGTTACTCTAACCTTCAGTAATCAAGAAGATTGGGGGTTTTATGATTATCCATCGGTATTCTCCAAATATATCAGCAATATACATAAACAAATAACAACAATTAATAACAGAAGTAAAATAATGCAGTGAACAATCAGCATGTGTTACGTAAGTCAGTATGTATCAATGTGTTATGAGTTATGGTATGACCAGGTGAGTGATCGGATGTTGAGTCAGTAGGTTCATCAGATAATAGTTTTACATTCTTGTAATCAAAGCCATCAGATGTTTAGGCCAAAGTCTGAAACTTCCACAACAGAAGTACAGAAGAATTCTAAGCCGGTTTTCTGGCTCAGAAAGGTAAACAAAGGCCGTAATGCATTGCGCGGTTTTCCGTAGGCCCTTGTTCAACATAAAGTAAAAATCGCTCTGATTGGCTGAGCAGAACAAAGAGGTTCCACGTTTACAGGAAACCAGCTGACAGATTTCGTCATCTGAGCTCCAGTCTTTTAGAGTATTATGCGCATTGCGGCAAAAATGACTTGTTATGTCCGCTAAAGCACCTACACTGTGCATTGCGGGGAAAAATGACTTGTTATGTCCGCAAAAGCTTTTACAACAAGACTGTAATGCATTTACACTACGACCCTTCTCCAGTGATCACCGCTTTATTGTGGCCAAGGTAAGACTTAGTCTGCGTGCTAGCAGAACAACGAAATCTGCCTTGCCGCGGCATGACTGGTCCTCTCTGTTGCAACAGCCAAGTGTGAGATCCAGCTTCACACTACAGCTGAGCAACAGGTATGATGTTCTTGCCTCTGAGGCGGCAGATCACTCTGAGGGCTATACTGCCTTTACAGAGGCAGTTAAGTTAGCAGCTGCAGAAACAGTTCCTTATACCCTCGAAACAGGAAACGGGCCCCCTGGACATACAAAATTCAGAAGTGCCGAAATGAGCTCTACAAGGCGCAGAAAGAGTCCCGACTCAAACAGACTACAGCGGCCAAGAATGCAGTTAAGGCTGCATCTACGTCCCTGAACAGGCAGTGCTCTGTTAATTTACAGGAGCTAATAAACCAACAGGTTGATGACATCAATGATGCTGACGACAGCAGGCAATCATGCCTGGAGATCGATCAACTTGCTTGCTGGTCGAAAAAGCCAACCAACCACCAAGGTTAAGGCTGAAACACCAGCCAATCGCCTCAATGGTTGGAAGGCCCACTTTGAAAAGCTCCTCAATAATGACAGGGTATTGCCTGATAACTTTATAGTAAAAGTGTCTGAGTCTGTACTCCCAGATATTCCCATTGGTGATATCTCCTTTGCAGAAGTGAAGGCTGCTGCAAAGAGCATTAAGACCAATCGTGCCAGTTGAGTATATGGTGTTCCCCCTGAGGTCTTTAAAATACCTGAGTGTTTAAAGCTCATATTTCCCATCATAGTAGACATGTACCAAACAACAAGAGTTCCACAAGAAATGAAAACAAATAAGTTGGTGCCAGTTCCCAAGAAGGGCAACCTAACACTCTATGGTTCTTTTTGGGGAATCTCATTAATCTCGATTGCTGCAAAGCTATACAATATAATTCTATTAAATCGCATCAGGGATCCCATTGAGAGACTGCTCCGTGGAAATCAGAATGGGTTCCGTAAAGGGCGTGGGACCATGGAGCCCATTTTGGCACTTAGAAGGATAATTGAAGAGTTATCAAAAAAGAAAGACAGGCATCTGGATGTTGTCTTTGTTGACTTCTTCAAGGCCTTTGATTCAGTCTCTCGCTCACGTATGTTCAGCATACTTTCATTATATGGGATTCCTGATGAAATTATTGCAGCAATCAGATCAGTATACGATGGTTCGACAACATTTGTGTCTACTGTTGACGGTGACACAGAACCATTTGAAGTGTTATGGGGCGTCATCCAGGGAGACACACTTGCTCCATTCTTGTTCATAATTGTTGTTGAGTATGTTCTACGCATGTCCTTAGATTTTCATAATGATGATGGGGTGATGATAACTCCACCTACTGGCTCCAGAAGTCGAGGAAATCCTGCCAAGTACCTAACTGATCTAGACTTTGCTGATGACTTAGGAGTACTCTCAGAATCACTAGAGGGAGCGCAACGGCTCCTCAGCTCATTAGAACATGCTTCTTCTAGTGTTGGTCTTTTTATTAACTCCAGAAAGACCAAAATTTTGTCAGTTAACTTTGAAAGTCCTCAGCAAGTCTCTGATCGGATGAACATAAGCTCAAAATATGGTATGCTTGAGCATGTGGATGACTTCTGTTACCTGGGATCATGGATACGGAAGTCAGGTGAGGACCTTCGAATACGTAAGGGAAAGGCATGGGCAGCCTTGAATAGGCTTTCCAGGATTTGGAAGTCACTGAGAATTAATCGGAAACTTAAGGTCCGATTATAAAGAGCAGCAGTAGTTCCAGTACTCCTCTAAGGGAGCCCATGCTGGGCTCTAACTGCTGAGGACACCAAATCTCTGGATGGCACATTCACAAGAATGCTACACCGGGTTCATTGTGTCAAGTACAATGCACACATCTCCAACCAGACACTATATAACATTGGAGGTGTCTCATTGGTTCCCCCAAGCTTGACACTAGAACAAAATCGCCTCTGCTTTGCAGGACATTGCTTTCGCCGTGAGGAAAAGCCAGTGCATAATCTTGTACTTTGGCAGCCTCATGGAGTGAATAAGCATGGTGGACAGCCCATGACTTTCTTGAGACGCATATTAAAGGACACTGGCCTTGAAGATGCGGATGATCTAGCAAATATCATGGGTGATAGGGAGTTGTGGCAATTTTGTCGATAAGCCGGCACAGCATTCTTAAAAATGCAGCTGCAATGCAGCATGTCGATCCTAGTAGTAGTACGAGTGAACTGTGCGCTTACCACGCACTACGTCCAGTGTCCTACCTGTAATATAAGTAAGTCACACATACATTTACTCACAACACATTATAACGGAACGGTTTACACGTAGCTGTCACTTTACTCCCTTGAAGCAGTTTATAAGCGCCGAAACTATATACTTACAGTGATTGATTGTACATCCAGGTCAGATATGTATATTAGATAATATATATATATAAACAAACGTTCGTTCCTGCTATGCGGCAGGTACCCCAAGGCACTTGATAACATAAGAGTTACAGACAGACTCATGGCGGCGAATGTATCAATGTGTTATGAGTTATGGTATGACCAGGTGAGTGATCGGATGTTGAGTCAGTAGGTTCATCAGATAATAGTTTTACATTCTTGTAATCAAAGCCATCAGATGTTTAGGCCAAAGTCTGAAACTTCCACAACAGAAGTACAGAAGAATTCTAAGCCGGTTTTCTGGCTCAGAAAGGTAAACAAAGGCCGTAATGCATTGCGCGGTTTTCCGTAGGCCCTTGTTCAACATAAAGTAAAAATCGCTCTGATTGGCTGAGCAGAACAAAGAGGTTCCACGTTTACAGGAAACCAGCTGACAGATTTCGTCATCTGAGCTCCAGTCTTTTAGAGTATTATGCGCATTGCGGCAAAAATGACTTGTTATGTCCGCTAAAGCACCTACACTGTGCATTGCGGGGAAAAATGACTTGTTATGTCCGCAAAAGCTTTTACAACAAGACTGTAATGCATTTACACTACGACCCTTCTCCAGTGATCACCGCTTTATTGTGGCCAAGGTAAGACTTAGTCTGCGTGCTAGCAGAACAACGAAATCTGCCTTGCCGCGGCATGACTGGTCCTCTCTGTTGCAACAGCCAAGTGTGAGATCCAGCTTCACACTACAGCTGAGCAACAGGTATGATGTTCTTGCCTCTGAGGCGGCAGATCACTCTGAGGGCTATACTGCCTTTACAGAGGCAGTTAAGTTAGCAGCTGCAGAAACAGTTCCTTATACCCTCGAAACAGGAAACGGGCCCCCTGGACATACAAAATTCAGAAGTGCCGAAATGAGCTCTACAAGGCGCAGAAAGAGTCCCGACTCAAACAGACTACAGCGGCCAAGAATGCAGTTAAGGCTGCATCTACGTCCCTGAACAGGCAGTGCTCTGTTAATTTACAGGAGCTAATAAACCAACAGGTTGATGACATCAATGATGCTGACGACAGCAGGCAATCATGCCTGGAGATCGATCAACTTGCTTGCTGGTCGAAAAAGCCAACCAACCACCAAGGTTAAGGCTGAAACACCAGCCAATCGCCTCAATGGTTGGAAGGCCCACTTTGAAAAGCTCCTCAATAATGACAGGGTATTGCCTGATAACTTTATAGTAAAAGTGTCTGAGTCTGTACTCCCAGATATTCCCATTGGTGATATCTCCTTTGCAGAAGTGAAGGCTGCTGCAAAGAGCATTAAGACCAATCGTGCCAGTTGAGTATATGGTGTTCCCCCTGAGGTCTTTAAAATACCTGAGTGTTTAAAGCTCATATTTCCCATCATAGTAGACATGTACCAAACAACAAGAGTTCCACAAGAAATGAAAACAAATAAGTTGGTGCCAGTTCCCAAGAAGGGCAACCTAACACTCTATGGTTCTTTTTGGGGAATCTCATTAATCTCGATTGCTGCAAAGCTATACAATATAATTCTATTAAATCGCATCAGGGATCCCATTGAGAGACTGCTCCGTGGAAATCAGAATGGGTTCCGTAAAGGGCGTGGGACCATGGAGCCCATTTTGGCACTTAGAAGGATAATTGAAGAGTTATCAAAAAAGAAAGACAGGCATCTGGATGTTGTCTTTGTTGACTTCTTCAAGGCCTTTGATTCAGTCTCTCGCTCACGTATGTTCAGCATACTTTCATTATATGGGATTCCTGATGAAATTATTGCAGCAATCAGATCAGTATACGATGGTTCGACAACATTTGTGTCTACTGTTGACGGTGACACAGAACCATTTGAAGTGTTATGGGGCGTCATCCAGGGAGACACACTTGCTCCATTCTTGTTCATAATTGTTGTTGAGTATGTTCTACGCATGTCCTTAGATTTTCATAATGATGATGGGGTGATGATAACTCCACCTACTGGCTCCAGAAGTCGAGGAAATCCTGCCAAGTACCTAACTGATCTAGACTTTGCTGATGACTTAGGAGTACTCTCAGAATCACTAGAGGGAGCGCAACGGCTCCTCAGCTCATTAGAACATGCTTCTTCTAGTGTTGGTCTTTTTATTAACTCCAGAAAGACCAAAATTTTGTCAGTTAACTTTGAAAGTCCTCAGCAAGTCTCTGATCGGATGAACATAAGCTCAAAATATGGTATGCTTGAGCATGTGGATGACTTCTGTTACCTGGGATCATGGATACGGAAGTCAGGTGAGGACCTTCGAATACGTAAGGGAAAGGCATGGGCAGCCTTGAATAGGCTTTCCAGGATTTGGAAGTCACTGAGAATTAATCGGAAACTTAAGGTCCGATTATAAAGAGCAGCAGTAGTTCCAGTACTCCTCTAAGGGAGCCCATGCTGGGCTCTAACTGCTGAGGACACCAAATCTCTGGATGGCACATTCACAAGAATGCTACACCGGGTTCATTGTGTCAAGTACAATGCACACATCTCCAACCAGACACTATATAACATTGGAGGTGTCTCATTGGTTCCCCCAAGCTTGACACTAGAACAAAATCGCCTCTGCTTTGCAGGACATTGCTTTCGCCGTGAGGAAAAGCCAGTGCATAATCTTGTACTTTGGCAGCCTCATGGAGTGAATAAGCATGGTGGACAGCCCATGACTTTCTTGAGACGCATATTAAAGGACACTGGCCTTGAAGATGCGGATGATCTAGCAAATATCATGGGTGATAGGGAGTTGTGGCAATTTTGTCGATAAGCCGGCACAGCATTCTTAAAAATGCAGCTGCAATGCAGCATGTCGATCCTAGTAGTAGTACGAGTGAACTGTGCGCTTACCACGCACTACGTCCAGTGTCCTACCTGTAATATAAGTAAGTCACACATACATTTACTCACAACACATTATAACGGAACGGTTTACACGTAGCTGTCACTTTACTCCCTTGAAGCAGTTTATAAGCGCCGAAACTATATACTTACAGTGATTGATTGTACATCCAGGTCAGATATGTATATTAGATAATATATATATATAAACAAACGTTCGTTCCTGCTATGCGGCAGGTACCCCAAGGCACTTGATAACATAAGAGTTACAGACAGACTCATGGCGGCGAAGCCTCCCACAAAAGCCTTGACAGTTGTTGTTAATTTATATTTTAAAACAAACTTTATTTTATTTTTCAAAATACTGATACTAACATAATCATTTACACGTTTGAAGGATGTTAAAGCATCATTTGGTAGTGGGAAAAACCTATCCCAATAAGGATAATATCCGGGATTTAGAACTGTGCTTCTACCTGGATCTAATGCAGTATAGGAGTGCCTAAAATAGAAAATAAAACTCATAAGTAATTATTTATATTTTACTTTTTCAATTGTTTATCGTGTATTATTCGGTAACATAATAACTGGGGATAATAAGAACGGATATCAATGATAAATGAAATACTTAATAATGTATTACAAATTTGACCAAATATGTCATTAGATCATCATAATGATATTATGATAATCATATGATGGGGTGATGATAACTCCACCTACTGGATCCAGAAGTCGAGGAAATCCTGCCAAGTACCTAACTGATGTAAAATGTAAAGTAAATGTAAAGTAATGTAAAGGAGTTTAAGTTTCGTTCAAGTTTCGGACCTTAAGTTTCCGATTAATTCTCGGTGACTTCCAAATCCTGGAAAGCCTATTCAAGGCTGCCCATGCCTTTCCCATACGTATTCGAAGGTCCTCACCTGACTTCCGGATACATGATCCCAGGTTACAGAAGTCGTCCACATGCTCAAGCATACCATCCTTTGAGCTTATGCTCATCCGATCAGAGACTTGCTGCGAACTTTCAAAGTTAACTGTCAACATTTTGGTCTTTTTGGAGTTAATAAAAAGACCAGCACTAGAAGCAGCCTGTTCTAATGAGCTGAGGAGCCGTTGGGCTCCCTCTAGTGATTCTGAGAGTACTCCTAAGTCATCAGCAAAGTCTAGATCAGTTGTTACTTTGCAGTATTTCTGGATCCAGTAGGTGGAGTTAACATCACCCCATCATCATAATAAT
This sequence comes from Nemertoderma westbladi, assembly GCA_032718475.1. Lineage (NCBI taxonomy): Eukaryota > Metazoa > Xenacoelomorpha > Nemertodermatida > Nemertodermatidae > Nemertoderma > Nemertoderma westbladi. The sequence goes on from JAUCBJ010009161.1 coordinate 73,283, forward strand.
GGTCTAAGAACATGTGTAGACAACAGTCAACCACAAGATAAATTTATAACTTTTGACAATTTTAATACGAACAATACTGGAGTTGGATGCCAGAAAGGGACCACAGCTCGAAAACTATATAGCCATGTAAATGGGGTTGGATAGCCGATTGAATATTAGGAAAAGTCATGAAATCTTGATTTTTTGAATTACAAAAAAATTTCTAAAATGACCTCCCTAAAAAAACCCCCCTGGCGAAATAGGTTAAAAAAATATCCGCCCCTCCCCACCATAAGGGGATCCGAAAATTAATTATTTATTAAGGGGGCCATACACCCAACAGAAATGTTTTTTGTAGATTCATGTAGTGGCATCGGTTTTCATCATAAAAATATTTTTTGAACACAAAACAGCACATTTCAACAAGACTATTTATGGCTCATAATCATGACGCTCTGTATAAAACAACCTTTTTCTTTGTCGATTTAAATTTCGTAATTTTTCATCACTAAATTCCCTACTACATTTTTATTTTATACTGAATTGTCAACTAACATATACCAAAATGTTCAGCAGCTTTAGGGCTACAATCGTGAATATTGGTTTTGTAAAACAGGGTCATTTGGATCTTCCGGATCCGAATTTGTAAGAGCTACTCGTTGTCTATCAGAAAATATTTGATACCCAAAATATAGTCGAAACATAATAAAACCCCCACAAAATTTTCAAAAACAATAATTAGTTTTCGAACAAATGGGTTTACGAAGCTATCCATACTCAGTTTTCATAGTAAAATATCACAGATCATTGAGTTAATAGACAGAATAGTAGCTTTAGAATGAAAAAATAAATAGATTTGTGGTAATGGACCCCATCCCATTAATCTTGATTGATGTAATACTAACTCATATAGAACCCACTGTCCACCTGTCACGATAACTGAAGACATGACTTCTGGATACCCAAATGTTTGTATGTTCGGTAAGGAAGTGGTTGACCTCACTATACGCAAACCATAACTATCTGCTTCAAATATCGAGATACCATCCTGAAATAAATATAGAAATAATATAAACAAATTACCTATTCCACCAGGGCTATTATGTCAGAGGCCTATCACAACCACGAATACCTAAGAGCGACTGCGTAGTCAAACATAATCATACCCAACTCCGTATCCGGCACATCACGCATCGCCTCCTAGTAATAAAGATGCGCCAAAAGTGCAACCATTGACTTCACCACAGAGACACAAATGTTCTTCCTTCCGATCTCGAAGAGTCTTCTTCGCTGGGAGGGTTGAGGCCCAGGGGTTCGAAGGTCTAAAAAGTCGAGCCATTCTAAATGCGGTCTCTAATTTCTTGGTAGTCTTCCCACTAAGTTCCGCCAACCACTGCTAATCCTCCGTGAACAGCGGAAGAATCCAATAATCTTCCTATTCACGGACGTACAACTGTTGGTAACTGTGGCAAATATGTAACCTCACCCAGGCTACTCTCACCAGAAAGGGAATTCAATTTTATTACTCAAGTAATGAAGCCTTATCAGTCGATACAGAATATATAGTTCAGGGTGCGCACCGGGGCGTGGGCCAATTTAATTATATAATTTTAACCAAAAATAGAGCTAACTTTTTGTATACCGAATGTGCTAAAACCTGGGTCTAGCAGGTGTCAAAAAACAGACCGCGTTACCGAACGTATCAGTTCCAACCCTTGTCTAAGTACAGTTGGTCCAGTCTTCCTGCAATCGATTAATCAAAATAAAATAATGAATAACGTTTGTAGCTAATATTTTGTCCGCAAAAAATAGTACTGACAGGTTTTATTTCAATCACTTAACTTATGTACTAAAATAAAATAAACGAAAGAAGTTAAACCCCAATGAAACCTATTATGGCAGAACTAACTTTGCGTCGGCTTAACTGGTGCACACGAAGTATCTATCAAACCCAACCTTACCTAGATACATAGAAAAAAACAAATTTTAAAATATTTGACCGGGCTATTGTCTTTTAATTAACAATTATAAATTATTATATTATTATAATTATATTAACAATGTAAAGATGATAGAAAAAATAAAGTATTGAGGGTCTTTAGCTGGTTATATTATATTAGATAAAGATACAATAGTCCTGTTAGTTGCCAGTAGTACATAGTCTGATGCAGACCGGTAGGTCGAAAACGTTTACTATTGTATCTTTATCTAATATAATATAACCAGCTAAAGACCCCCAATACTTTATTTTTTCTATCATCTTTACACTATACTGCCGCTGGTGAATGCCTACCACTTCATCCGTTCGTTTTATATTAATAATAATATTATAAAACTTAAACATTATATAAAAACATTACCCATTCAAAATAGTGATTTATGATGATGTTTTAGTTTAAATTTAGCTTGAACTAACATATTTAATCTGGCTATTGGCCTTTAATGCACAATAATTAAATAGCTCATATTGAAATATGTAGCCGCAAACAGAACAATTTGAAATTTCACTGAAAATATTTCTTCTATTGATCCCACAGACTAAAACATTATCCGCTATGTAGCCTAATATTTTATTTGTATGTACCTTTGCTAATTTTAATTATACAGATTTGGATGCTAATTAGCTAATTTATTTTGTATTCCAGAATCGTAGCGCTAAATAAAGTTATGTTACTGGGTTATAATAGAGTTAGCCTAAATTATTGTATTAATTTGCTCTAACTTACATTCAAACAAGTGTTTATTAGAAATAGAAAACAGTCAAGAAATAATATTTTAGCGCCTTTCTACTAACTGACTAACAGCACAACGAATAAAGCAAACATTTCGCCCAACAATACAATAATTAACATCTACTGTACCGCGTCAGAATTAGCTTTAGCTTTAGCGTGAAATACCTAAGCCACCTATGACCTATCTACTGAAGAAGGGACAGAATCCAGATTGCCTCCTCCTCACTGACTGCCTTGGGCTAACCAGCGGCGATTGCTCCTGTCGTTACAAGTTCGCCCCGTCTGTCTGATCCCTTGCGATCATACTCCACTAACTCCACACCTGCCAGGCATTCAGATCCCCCGTTGCACTCTGTTCTCGTAACTTTCCCGGTAGTGCGCCCGCATACCACCTTTAGCCAAACATTATTAATGCGGACTGTTACTGCGCGAGCGCATAATCAAATCAACAGTCTGACAGTGTCTTAGCGCAGTGGGTGTTCAAGAGCACCGAATGCAGACTGGACGGACTGATGAGGTTCTGACTAAGGACATGGGGGGCGGTTGGCGACTCGCCCTCGCGTCAGCAGATGATAGTGGCAATGGCGGAATTGGTCTATTGGTGAATCCAACTGCACATGCAGCATTGGACAAAATAGACCAAATCTCTAACCACATCATCCGTTGCCACTTCTCATGTTCTGGAAGACTGGCTAAGAAGTTTCCTAAGGTGGTTCTGATTGTGTGCTACTCTCCAACTAGTGTTGCCCCTGTAGAGGAGGTGGAAAATTTCTACCACAATCTACAAGCAGCTAGCTACTGATGGAGTGGATCAGCATGGATTCTTAACATTCCTGGGAGACTTTAATGCAAGTCTGCATCAATCACCTACATCGCCCTGGGTCTATAGCAATAGTGTTAACCGAAATTCTGTCCATCTTCAGGATGTTATCTCTGGAAATGGATTGTTTTCGGCTGGAACCCAGTTCAAGAAGCGAACTGGAAAGCTATGGACTCATAGTGGACCCAGTGGTCACAAGTCCCAGATAGACCATATTCTGTTTCGTAGGAAATACAGGAGCTCTATACAAGACTGTAATGCATTTACACTTCGACCCTTCTCCAGTGATCACCGCCTTATTGTGGCCAAGGTAAGACTTCGTGCGCTAGCACGAAGTCTGCGTGCTAGCAAACAACGAAATCTGCCTTGCCGCGGCATGACTGGTCCTCTCTGTTGCAACAGCCAAGTGTGAGATCCAGCTTCACACTACAGCTGAGAAACAGGTATGAGGCTCTTGCCTCTGAGGTGGCAGATCACTGTGAGAGCTATACTGCCTTTACAGAAGCAGTTAAGTTAGCAGCTGCAGAAACAGTTCCTGTATACCCTCGAAACAGGAAAAGGGCCCCCTGGACTGACAACAAAATTCAGAAGTGCCGAAATGACCTTCATAAGGCGCAGAAAGAGTCCCGACTCAAACAGACTACAGCGGCCAAGAATGCAGTTAAGGCTGCATCTAGGCCCCTGAACAGGCAGTACTCTGCTAATCTACAGGAGCTAATAAACCAACAGGTTGATGCCATCAATGATGCTGACGACAGCAGGCAATCATCCCAGGCATGGAAATCGATCAATCTGCTTACTGGGTGGAAAAGCCAACCAACCACCAAGGTTAAGGCTGAATCACCAGCCGATCGCCTCAATGGTTGGAAAGCCCACTTTGAAAAGCTCCTCAATAATGACAGTGTATTGCCTGATAACTTTATAGAAGTAAAAGTGTCTGAGTCTGTACTCCCAGATATTCCCATTGGCGATATCTCCTTTGCAGAAGTGAAGGCTGCTGCAAAGAGCATTAAGACCAATCATGCCAGTGGAGTAGATGGTGTTCCCCCTGAGGTCTTTAAAATACCTGAGTGTTTAAAGCTCATCTATCCCATCATAGTAGACATGTACCGAACAACAAGAGTCCCACAAGAAATGAAAACAAATAAGTTGGTGCCAGTTCCCAAGAAGGGCAACCTAACACTCTATGGTTCTTTTCGGGGAATCTCATTGATCTCGATTGCTGCAAAGCTATACAATAGGATTCTATTAAATCGCATCAGGGATCCCATTGAGAGACTGCTCCGTGGAAATCAGTATGGGTTCCGTAAAGGTCGTGGGACCATGGAGCCCATTTTGGCACTTAGAAGGATAATTGAAGAGTTATCAAAAAAGAAAGACAGGCATCTGGCTGTTATCTTTGTTGACTTCTTCAAGGCCTTTGATTCAGTCTCTCTCTCGCTCACGTATGTTCAGCATACTTTCATTATATGGGATTCCTTATGAAATTATTGCAGCAATCAGATCAGTATACGATGGTTCGACAACATTTGTGTCTACTGTTGACGGTGACACAGAACCATTTGAAGTGTTATGGGGCGTCCTCCAAGGAGACACACTTGCACCATTCTTGTTCATTATTGTGGTTGACTATGTTCTACGCATGTCCTTAGATCATTATAATGATGATGTGGTGATGATAACTCCACCTACTGGCTCCAGAAGTCGAGGAAATCCTGCCAAGTACCTAACTGATCTAGACTTTGCTGATGACTTAGGAGTACTCTCAGAATCAATAGAGGGAGCCCAACGGCTCCTCAGCTCATTAGAACATGCTGCTTCTACTAGTGTTGGTCTTTTTATTAACTCAAGAAAGACCAAAATTCTGACAGTTAACTGTATCTTTATCTAATATAATATAACCAGCTAAAGACCCTCAATACTTTATTTTTTCTATCATCTTTACACTATACTGCCGCTGGTGAATGCCTACCACTTCATCCGTTCGTTTTATATTAATAATAATATTATAAAACTTAAACATTATATAAAAACATTACCCATTCAAAATAGTGATTTATGATGATGTTTTAGTTTAAATTTAGCTTGAACTAACATATTTAATCTGGCTATTGGCCTTTAATGCACAATAATTAAATAGCTCATATTGAAATATGTAGCCGCAAACAGAACAATTTGAAATTTCACTGAAAATATTTCTTCTATTGATCCCACAGACTAAAACATTATCCGCTATGCAGCCTAATATTTTATTTGTATGTACCTTTGCTAATTTTAATTATACAGATTTGGATGCTAATTAGCTAATTTATTTTGTATTCCAGAATCGTAGCGCTAAATAAAGTTATGTTACTGGGTTATAATAGAGTTAGCCTAAATTATTGTATTAATTTGCTCTAACTTACATTCAAACAAGTGTTTATTAGAAATAGAAAACAGTCAAGAAATAATATTTTAGCGCCTTTCTACTAACTGACTAACAGCACAACGAATAAAGCAAACATTTCGCCCAACAATACAACATTTACATCTACTGTACCGCGTTAGAATTAGCTTTAGCTTTAGCGTGAAATACCTAAGCCACCTATGACCTATCTACTGAAGAAGGGACAGAATCCAGATTGCCTCCTCCTCACTGACTGCCTTGGGCTAACCAGCGGCGATTGCTCCTGTCGTTACAAGTTCGCCCCGTCTGTCTGATCCCTTGCGATCATACTCCACTAACTCCACACCTGCCAGGCATTCAGATCCCCCGTTGCACTCTGTTCTCGTAACTTTCCCGGTAGTGCGCCCGCATACCACCTTTAGCCAAACATTATTAATGCGGACTGTTACTGCGCGAGCGCATAATCAAATCAACAGTCTGACAGTGTCTTAGCGCAGTGGGTGTTCAAGAGCACCGAATGCAGACTGGACGGACTGATGAGGTTCTGACTAAGGACATGGGGGGCGGTTGGCGACTCGCCCTCGCGTCAGCAGATGATAGTGGCAATGGCGGAATTGGTCTATTGATGAATCCAACTGCACATGCAGCATTGGACAAAATAGACCAAATCTCTAACCACATCATCCGTTGCCACTTCTCATGTTCTGGAAGACTGGCTAAGAAGTTTCCTAAGGTGGTTCTGATTGTGTGCTACTCTCCAACTAGTGTTGCCCCTGTAGAGGAGGTGGAAAATTTCTACCACAATCTACAAGCAGCTAGCTACTGATGGAGTGGATCAGCATGGATTCTTAACATTCCTGGGAGACTTTAATGCAAGTCTGCATCAATCACCTACATCGCCCTGGGTCTATAGCAATAGTGTTAACCGAAATTCTGTCCATTTTCAGGATGTTATCTCTGGAAATGGATTGTTTTCGGCTGGAACCCAGTTCAAGAAGCGAACTGGAAAGCTATGGACTCATAGTGGACCCAGTGGTCACAAGTCCCAGATAGACCATATTCTGTTTCGTAGGAAATACAGGAGCTCTATACAAGACTGTAATGCATTTACACTTCGACCCTTCTCCAGTGATCACCGCCTTATTGTGGCCAAGGTAAGACTTCGTGCGCTAGCACGAAGTCTGCGTGCTAGCGAACAACGAAATCTGCCTTGCCGCGGCATGACTGGTCCTCTCTGTTGCAACAGCCAAGTGTGAGATCCAGCTTCACACTACAGCTGAGAAACAGGTATGAGGCTCTTGCCTCTGAGGTGGCAGATCACTGTGAGAGCTATACTGCCTTTACAGAAGCAGTTAAGTTAGCAGCTGCAGAAACAGTTCCTGTATACCCTCGAAACAGGAAAAGGGCCCCCTGGACTGACAACAAAATTCAGAAGTGCCGAAATGACCTTCATAAGGCGCAGAAAGAGTCCCGACTCAAACAGACTACAGCGGCCAAGAATGCAGTTAAGGCTGCATCTAGGCCCCTGAACAGGCAGTACTCTGCTAATCTACAGGAGCTAATAAACCAACAGGTTGATGCCATCAATGATGCTGACGACAGCAGGCAATCATCCCAGGCATGGAAATCGATCAATCTGCTTACTGGGTGGAAAAGCCAACCAACCACCAAGGTTAAGGCTGAATCACCAGCCGATCGCCTCAATGGTTGGAAAGCCCACTTTGAAAAGCTCCTCAATAATGACAGTGTATTGCCTGATAACTTTATAGAAGTAAAAGTGTCTGAGTCTGTACTCCCAGATATTCCCATTGGCGATATCTCCTTTGCAGAAGTGAAGGCTGCTGCAAAGAGCATTAAGACCAATCATGCCAGTGGAGTAGATGGTGTTCCCCCTGAGGTCTTTAAAATACCTGAGTGTTTAAAGCTCATCTATCCCATCATAGTAGACATGTACCGAACAACAAGAGTCCCACAAGAAATGAAAACAAATAAGTTGGTGCCAGTTCCCAAGAAGGGCAACCTAACACTCTATGGTTCTTTTCGGGGAATCTCATTGATCTCGATTGCTGCAAAGCTATACAATAGGATTCTATTAAATCGCATCAGGGATCCCATTGAGAGACTGCTCTGTGGAAATCAGTATGGGTTCCGTAAAGGTCGTGGGACCATGGAGCCCAATTTGGCACTTAGAAGGATAATTGAAGAGTTATCAAAAAAGAAAGACAGGCATCTGGCTGTTATCTTTGTTGACTTCTTCAAGGCCTTTGATTCAGTCTCTCTCTCGCTCACGTATGTTCAGCATACTTTCATTATATGGGATTCCTTATGAAATTATTGCAGCAATCAGATCAGTATACGATGGTTCGACAACATTTGTGTCTACTGTTGACGGTGACACAGAACCATTTGAAGTGTTATGGGGCGTCCTCCAAGGAGACACACTTGCACCATTCTTGTTCATTATTGTGGTTGACTATGTTCTACGCATGTCCTTAGATCATTATAATGATGATGTGGTGATGATAACTCCACCTACTGGCTCCAGAAGTCGAGGAAATCCTGCCAAGTACCTAACTGATCTAGACTTTGCTGATGACTTAGGAGTACTCTCAGAATCAATAGAGGGAGCCCAACGGCTCCTCAGCTCATTAGAACATGCTGCTTCTACTAGTGTTGGTCTTTTTATTAACTCAAGAAAGACCAAAATTCTGACAGTTAACTGTATCTTTATCTAATATAATATAACCAGCTAAAGACCCTCAATACTTTATTTTTTCTATCATCTTTACACTATACTGCCGCTGGTGAATGCCTACCACTTCATCCGTTCGTTTTATATTAATAATAATATTATAAAACTTAAACATTATATAAAAACATTACCCATTCAAAATAGTGATTTATGATGATGTTTTAGTTTAAATTTAGCTTGAACTAACATATTTAATCTGGCTATTGGCCTTTAATGCACAATAATTAAATAGCTCATATTGAAATATGTAGCCGCAAACAGAACAATTTGAAATTTCACTGAAAATATTTCTTCTATTGATCCCACAGACTAAAACATTATCCGCTATGCAGCCTAATATTTTATTTGTATGTACCTTTGCTAATTTTAATTATACAGATTTGGATGCTAATTAGCTATTTATTTTGTATTCCAGAATCGTAGCGCTAAATAAAGTTATGTTACTGGGTTATAATAGAGTTAGCCTAAATTATTGTATTAATTTGCTCTAACTTACATTCAAACAAGTGTTTATTAGAAATAGAAAACAGTCAAGAAATAATATTTTAGCGCCTTTCTACTAACTGACTAACAGCACAACGAATAAAGCAAACATTTCGCCCAACAATACAACATTTACATCTACTGTGCCGCGTTAGAATTAGCTTTAGCTTTAGCGTGAAATACCTAAGCCACCTATGACCTATCTACTGAAGAAGGGACAGAATCCAGATTGCCTCCTCCTCACTGACTGCCTTGGGCTAACAAGCGGCGATTGCTCCTGTCGTTACAAGTTCGCCCCGTCTGTCTGATCCCTTGCGATCATACTCCACTAACTCCACACCTGCCAGGCATTCAGATCCCCCGTTGCACTCTGTTCTCGTAACTTTCCCGGTAGTGCGCCCGCATACCACCTTTAGCCAAACATTATTAATGCGGACTGTTACTGCGTGAGCGCATAATCAAATCAACAGTCTGACAGTGTCTTAGCACAGTGGGTGTTCAAGAGCACCGAATGCAGACTGGACGGACTGATGAGGTTCTGACTAAGGACATGGGGGGCGGTTGGCGACTCGCCCTCGCGTCAGCAGATGATAGTGGCAATGGCGGAATTGGTCTATTGATGAATCCAACTGCACATGCAGCATTGGACAAAATAGACCAAATCTCTAACCACATCATCCGTTGCCACTTCTCATGTTCTGGAAGACTGGCTAAGAAGTTTCCTAAGGTGGTTCTGATTGTGTGCTACTCTCCAACTAGTGTTGCCCCTGTAGAGGAGGTGGAAAATTTCTACCACAATCTACAAGCAGCTAGCTACTGATGGAGTGGATCAGCATGGATTCTTAACATTCCTGGGAGACTTTAATGCAAGTCTGCATCAATCACCTACATCGCCCTGGGTCTATAGCAATAGTGTTAACCGAAATTCTGTCCATTTTCAGGATGTTATCTCTGGAAATGGATTGTTTTCGGCTGGAACCCAGTTCAAGAAGCGAACTGGAAAGCTATGGACTCATAGTGGACCCAGTGGTCACAAGTCCCAGATAGACCATATTCTGTTTCGTAGGAAATACAGGAGCTCTATACAAGACTGTAATGCATTTACACTTCGACCCTTCTCCAGTGATCACCGCCTTATTGTGGCCAAGGTAAGACTTCGTGCGCTAGCACGAAGTCTGCGTGCTAGCGAACAACGAAATCTGCCTTGCCGCGGCATGACTGGTCCTCTCTGTTGCAACAGCCAAGTGTGAGATCCAGCTTCACACTACAGCTGAGAAACAGGTATGAGGCTCTTGCCTCTGAGGTGGCAGATCACTGTGAGAGCTATACTGCCTTTACAGAAGCAGTTAAGTTAGCAGCTGCAGAAACAGTTCCTGTATACCCTCGAAACAGGAAAAGGGCCCCCTGGACTGACAACAAAATTCAGAAGTGCCGAAATGACCTTCATAAGGCGCAGAAAGAGTCCCGACTCAAACAGACTACAGCGGCCAAGAATGCAGTTAAGGCTGCATCTAGGCCCCTGAACAGGCAGTACTCTGCTAATCTACAGGAGCTAATAAACCAACAGGTTGATGCCATCAATGATGCTGACGACAGCAGGCAATCATCCCAGGCATGGAAATCGATCAATCTGCTTACTGGGTGGAAAAGCCAACCAACCACCAAGGTTAAGGCTGAATCACCAGCCGATCGCCTCAATGGTTGGAAAGCCCACTTTGAAAAGCTCCTCAATAATGACAGTGTATTGCCTGATAACTTTATAGAAGTAAAAGTGTCTGAGTCTGTACTCCCAGATATTCCCATTGGCGATATCTCCTTTGCAGAAGTGAAGGCTGCTGCAAAGAGCATTAAGACCAATCATGCCAGTGGAGTAGATGGTGTTCCCCCTGAGGTCTTTAAAATACCTGAGTGTTTAAAGCTCATCTATCCCATCATAGTAGACATGTACCGAACAACAAGAGTCCCACAAGAAATGAAAACAAATAAGTTGGTGCCAGTTCCCAAGAAGGGCAACCTAACACTCTATGGTTCTTTTCGGGGAATCTCATTGATCTCGATTGCTGCAAAGCTATACAATAGGATTCTATTAAATCGCATCAGGGATCCCATTGAGAGACTGCTCTGTGGAAATCAGTATGGGTT